>CM076581.1:694266999-694497601 GCA_034641835.2 Pinus albicaulis
TAATAGGACCAAAAATGAGTTTAGGCTGATCATCTTTGACATTTACCATGTTGGACAAAGGATCTACTTTAAGCATCTTTCCAACATGGGTCTTATACTATTTATTCTTAACAAGCTCGGTTAAAGGAATAGACACTTTTAACTTTGAAATTTCTATATCTAAACTTAAGGGAGTATTTTTGTCTAGCTTTTTAATGATGATGTCTCATTTTTCAGCATGGTACTTTGATGGGATTTATTTCTTATGATTGTCCTTTTCATTATTTACTGAACTCGTGGATGGTTTATTTTCTTTGTTCTGATTTTTTATCACAAGGTCTTTTCCCTTACTCTAATTGCTCAAATGATTCTTCCTTGTTTGAGTGTCTTTCTACTCAGATGCTCTCTTATGAATGGCATTAACCGACACATCTTTGCTCCTTAATGAAATATTCCTATTTTGTGAACTAAGTGCATTCAATTACCCCCACTAGTTCTCATCTAATTCAATCTCTAATTTATGACGATTAGAAAGGGTAAAATCTTCATTTTAAGCCAGTCTTTCTTTTTAGCATACTCCTCATCTTCGGTCAAAAACATAGGCAAATCATCATCTTTGAAAAGGAGGTTTTCCTCAAAAATTGTGTCTTCATTTTCCTCCTCTCCTTAAGCATAGTTATGCTACAAGGGTGTCCTAATTTGTTGCTACTGATGTGGTGGTTTTACTAGAGCCCATTGTTCTCTCTGCTTAATCCTTAAATGAGGTTGTTGCTAACCTCTATAGTTAGGATTTCTGACATCAAATCATCTCTATTTGATGGACATCATGTCAACCATTTATTCAATAGTTCTTATAAAATTATCCATCTTAACATAAGAAGATGGGGTGGATGGTTGATCTTTAATAGTAACTCTCCTCTCATTCCTAGCTCTATCTCTCTTCATCAGCAGATTTTTTTCAATGCTAATCGTGTTCTTTTGCATATCTTCTAGTGTAGCCAAGTTTATTTCCCTTAATTGGTAAGCCATGTTAGGATCAAATTCATTTGGATAATGTATGAGAGATAAGCGTGGAGGAGGCTTGATCTCAATAATAAATGTAGTGTAAATCCTATTAAAGCGAGTATTGAAATCTTGGAATGGTTCATTAAGATTTATTTTAATGTTCTCATACCGAGCAAGCAAGTGTAAGTGTTTTTTATTTACCTCACACTGTGCTATAAAAAAATTAGTGAGCTTGTCTGGAGTGGAAATGGATTTAGCAATCAGAGACCTAAACCAAACTTTGACATCTCCAGAGAAGCTCTGGGCTATAATTCTCATTTTTTCATTGTCAGCATTAAATTCCTCCAAATATATGAATTCAGTGACCTTAAAAATATGTTTTCTTGTATATATGGTAGATTTTTCATCAAAAAAGGGGAGTCTTTGGCCATGACCCTGAGGTAAATCACTCAATTTGGCTAGTAAGATAAGTCGGGAAAATCTTTCCATGATTCCTGTTGAATGAAGTGTTGGATTGACAACAGGAGGGATTTGATGAAGAGGTAAAGGAACAGAAGTTGTAGGTATTGAAGTAGTAGGTATGAATGATGAGGTCGAAGGTGCATATGAAAAAACTACAATTGATTGAGTTTGAGGTTTACTTGAAACATAAATTTCCTCTTGATGGTAGAATTGGATCGAATATTTGATGTCAAGGTCATATTCAGGCCTAATATCTTCGAAAAACCAATCTTTTATAGGACTAAGCTCTAATTTGTAAAATGACAAGACCTCAAACAATATTAAATGATCGAATACTATGTCGGATAAAGAGGTTTCAGACTTGGATTTAAACAACAAAAATTCAAATTTCAGATCATATGGTATATATTCAAGAGAAAGTAACTTAACAGGTAGATAAACTGATCTTACCAATGGAACTGGTCCTAACTAAATGTTGTTTGATATCTATGTCTTCAAAATATCTTCTCAGGATCATCTACTGGATCAAATGGATCAGGATCATGATTTTCTCTGGTATACCCTTTGGAATCTAACTCTACAATCTTAGCACTACAATTATCGAATCAACCTTTCTAAGAATTATCCCTATCATCCAAAGGATCAAAGTCCAAAATTTATTATCGTACACCCAGGGAAAATAAATATTTCATTCCCCGACAATGATGCCAGTATGTTATCACTCCGCCAGATTTCTAAGGCTGAAGAAAAAATCCCAAAAGTGGTAACCACATACCAATATTTTGGCTTGGTGTCTAGCCCTACAAAATGGGAGAGGGATATCTCCACAAGGTCACAGCCAAGGGGGATGGATAAATTAGGGTTTTAGGTTATGTATGAAATGCAGAAGGGTTTGATTTTATTTGATTGGGTTGTTGGATGAGGATATTATGCCGAAGAGGCTAGGTGAAGGAAAAGAAGATTAGGGTTACATTCCTTTTAATGGAGAACTGTAGGTAAGGAGCATAGCACATTAGGGTTCTTGGGATGGAATGATTTAGACAGGTGAGGAGCTAGGAAGAGCATGAAAGATGAATTCTTCCTAAATTGAAAGAAAGGTGAACAAACTATGAAAACTTTCCCAAAACAGAGCATGTGAGATGAATTTTGTTTATCAACTTGAAAGTGATCATAGAATAGAAGTGAAATGAATTAAAAATACAATACATTCAAACATAATGATACATAAGAAGAAACAATGCTAGAAAACCATACCATAGGTATCCCAAAGAAACAGCTTCAACACATTTATTAAGCTCTTGCCAAAATGATTACGATAGAGTCTCTGATCAATATGCCAACATCCAAATGATTCCAACCTCTGAAATGACTGAAAAAATACATGATGTAGGCCAGAAAAAAATCCTCCTAGCCTCAGGGGTCGAATCCATGAGAGGAGGAGAATTTCCACCAAAACAGATCTGAATACCTAGAGTATAGGGTAGTCAAACTGACTCATCCCTAACTTAGGTGAACTGATTCATTACATCTCATTATGAGTTTTTAGCTAATGTATTTACCATAGGTAATAGTAAAAACATCATATTTACATTTACTTCCATCAATTACATAAGTAAAATCCTCATTTACCCAAGTGAAAATCAAATTTGCAGTAAAAACTAGAAAAATGAGACATTTGTGAAGGGCGCAATGCCATTTTGCAGGCCATTTATGGAGGCCTTCTCGATGTCCAAATTAGGCTTAGGATGGCTTGCTAGAAATCCTCTCATGTCTAATTTCTAAATATACCTTAATTTTTGTGAATGGTGTTGATTTTTCCTGTCAAAAAGTGATTCTCCCATAGCTAGTCAAGGGTGCAACACCAAGGCAGAAAAAGAGGTAGAACATTGATGTTTTGAGGGTTTTTTCACCTTTTCACATGCTATTTGTCCAAACCAATCTTAGATTTTTTTTTTTTCTTGGAATTTTCTTGTCATTTTGCCTCTTGTGGTGGTCTTCTTTTGGCCAAAAAGTGCTTCAAACAAGGGTGTAGTGCCTAGGGAATTTTGCCCTTGATAGTCTAGCTTTCATAAGACTGTCTAGGGTTTTTAAGAAATCACAAAAAACTTCAAAATTTGACCCAAAAACTTGTCAAAATTTGCTAATGTTTTGCTGATAATGTGGCTAGCATGAAGTGAGGCTTTAGCCAATATGTCAAGCTTCCTTTTCACTTGTTACATGGTCAAAGCCTCAATTTTTTCAATGGCTCTTTTAAGCATGGCCCTTGCAATTTTTTCTTTTTGGGGATAGTGCTTGAATTTATTTCTCAGTATATCATTATCTCTGTTTTCCTTCTCCAAATTATTCTCTAGGTGTTGATTAGTTCTTTCAAGCCATGGCTTCCAGTTTTCATTGATTATCATTGCTAATTGTTGATTCAAAGTGAGCTGATTAGCAAGCTCATCCTCTTTTTTCCTTTCTAGTGCTAGATCTCTTTTTTGTAGAAATTATATACAATATTCATGTATATTACCAGACTCCCCTGATCTAACAATTAAATCTACTGTTAAATAACGAATCCTTCTACTCAATTCTTTGCAGAAATTAAATTTCCTATTGCAAACATATGAAGAAAAATCGATCACACATAACAAGATGTTTTAGTGGGAAAGCTTAAAGCTAAAAACCCCAACTATAATATATTATATATATCATGGAATCATGAAACAATCTCATTGTTAGGTCCCTATATTACTAGAAGAGTCCCTTATTGTTGTTAGTGTAACCCCCTTATTTTTATTATTTTACCCTTGTAACCCTCATATTGTTATTATTGTGCCCTTAAATTATTATTGTTAGGTCGGCTAGGATTACATTATGGCCCCACTAGGAGTACATTATGGCCCCATGGACTCCTATATATAGAAACGAGGTTTTCTAAATTGTATCATCCAAGAATTGTTCATTAATGTAATGTATTGGAGTTTGCCCCCTCAAAGTGGCTTATTTCTAAGGTGTTGATATCTCTTTTCTTCTATTTTTGGAGCTAGTTTCACAACATTTGGTATCAGAGCTTTGGATTCGAGGGTTTCGTTGCTCTAAAAAGGTCATCATGGCATTTTCGCTATAAAATTTTTTCTACGAAGGTTCAGAATCAGAAATATTTAGGGTGCAAAGAAGAAATCATAAGGAACCTCATCAAAAATTTTCAAAGCTTGGCTCACAATATTTTTGGAGATATGATCTATGGAATGTAGTGCTTTTTCAGGCTCCAAAATTTCATCTCAAAGAGGTGATCGTGGGAAAAGATTCATAAATATCTCTCTGAGCATTGGATTGGAGTGCCATAAAAAGTGATTGAAAGTACACAGACTGTAGTTTCTTGGATATCATTTTCAAATATGAAGGATGAAACAGTGACCTATGGAAATTCATACAAGTTCGCTCTACTGAACCAATCCATAATTAGGTCATTGTGGGAGATTGGACACAACTTTGTCTCGGAGAATCCAAATTAGGTCAGACCTATGGAATTTGAAAGAGAATTCAGATTGCTACTCTGGCACAAAAAATAAAATATTTAATTTCTGCAATCACAGAGATAATCCAATTTCAATATCGAGCTGCTCAAAAGCAAGAAAAAGGTGTGTATTTTTTTTTTCGAATTGCATAAGTCTTGTTTGAAGAATCAATTTGAATTGATTCCAAGGGCATATTGTAGAATAGATATCAGTATTGGGTTCTAAAATATGCCTCATAAAAATAATTCAACACCCATTAAGCCTTTAGAAGGCTCTATTATGACTCATGAAGATGAAGAATTGCAACATGATCTATCAAAATTACAAGAGAAAGTGCACCAAATTTCACTCTCGCAAAGAGAAATGAAAAATGAAATGACAGTTTTGAAGAAAGGCGTGGAAGCTAAGATGGATGGCATGGAATCTAAGATGGATGACATGAAAGACAACATGGAAAACATGAAGAATGATCTAAAAGCAGACATGAAAGGTTTGACAAAGTTGATACAAGAAATGTTTCATAATGGTGAAAAGATAGTAGAAGAAACTCATGATGAGAACAAAATAAATGTTAATCGTGATTTCATAAACTCTAATGTTGGCGGGAAGAACCACCATATTCCAAAAATGGATATGAGGAAGCTTGATGGAAAGGATCCTGTAACATGGATACTACAGATGGAGCAATATTTTGATCTCCATAACGTGCAAAACACACAAAAGGTACGCATTGCAACTTTACATTTAGAACAAAATACATTTGTATGGTATCTATGGCTTTTCTCCCGTAAAAAAATTGTCACTTGGTCAATTTTTACGGAGGAAATGATAGCACATTATGAGGATACAAAGAGCAACACCTTCTTTAGCCAATTGATAAATATCAAACAAAAGGGCTTAGTGGGGGAGCACATTGAGGACTTCCAAAAATTGAATATAAGGGTAACTGATATTCCAGAGGAACACAGAATTGATATTTTTATAGGTACTTTAAAGGATAACATCCAACATGAAGTTTTTGTTTTGGAACCTGATTCATTGGAGAAGGCATTCAGGTTGGCAAGAAAAATTGAATGTAAAATTATGGCAACAAGGAAGCCTACCACTCACTTCTATAAAGCAGGAAGTGTTGCTACGCCTATATTTACACAACCTACAAGGTTGACACCACAAAAATTGGAAGAAAAAAGAGAAAAAGGGCTTTGCTACAGTTGTTATAGAAAATACACTAAAGTCATAAGTGTGCTGAGAAGAAATTATTTTACATAGATTGTGAAGAGGAAGAAGAAAATGAACAAGAGGAGGATATACACTAGGATCCAGCCATAGAAGGGGAAGAAACGAATCCAACCATATCGTGTAATGCACTAGACGGAATTACCACTCCTCAAACTCTCAAGATATAAGGACATATCAAGAAGAAAAAGGTAATACTGTTGATTGAATCAGGTAGCACCCATAATTTTATTCATTGTAAGGTAGCCAAGGAATTAAATTGTTTCCTATACCCAACACCAGAATGTCAAGTGATGGTTGCAAATGAAGTAACTATAAATTGCTCTGGAAAGCTCCATAATATCAAGCTAACCATGTGGGAATATGTATTGACTAGTCCAATGCTGTCCATTCCTATGGGAGGTGCTGATGTTGTACTAGGAGTACAATGGCTACAATCTTTGGGGACAATAGCTTTTAATTTTCAAGAAATCTTCTTGAAATTTTTTTTAGAAGGAAAGGAAGTCGAATTATAGGGTATTACGGGGAAGTTGGGAAAGATAATAAGCTCTAATTTCATGAAAATTCTTCTAAATAAAGAACAACGAGGCGTAATTTCACAATTAAGCTCACTATCAAAATCATCTTTTTCTACAGATCTCCAACAAGTCTTGGACAATCATTCCAAGGGGTTTGAATCTCCCAAAGGAATCCCACCTATTCATGATCATGATCATGCTATTCATTTTATTCTAGGAAGTGTTCCTCCAAACATGAGGCATTATAGATATCCTTATGTTCGAAAGAGAAAAATTGAACATATGATTGCAGAAATGTTAGAGGCAGGTATAATTCAACCTAGTCAAAGTTCTTTCTCTTCTCTTGTAGTATTGGTACAAAAGAAGGATGGATCATGGTGAATGTGTCGGGATTATAAGGAGCTCAATAAGCTCACCATTAAAGATAAATTTCCCATTCCTCTGATTGGTGAATTATTGGATGAATTACATGGAGCAATTTATTTTACCAACTTGGATCTTCGTTTAGGATATCGTCAAATTAGAATGAAGACTAAAGATATTCCAAAAACAACATTTCGAACTCATGAGGGTCATTATGAATTTTTGGTCATGCCTTTTGGCCTTACCAATGCACCTTCTACATTTTTTCAAACCCTTCCTTAGAAAATTTGTGCTAGTATTTTTTTATGATATACTAATCTACAGTAGGTCTTGGAAGGATCATGTTGAACATGTTGATACGGTGCTTAAAATATTGTAGGAGAAACAATTATATGCAAAAACATCCAAATGTTTCTTTGGAGTACAAGAGGTGGAATATCTGGGTCATATTGTATCTCATGAGGATGTTAAGGTAGACCCTAACAAAATTAAAGCCACTAAGGAATGGAAAGTCCCCACAACCATAAAGCAGTTGCAAGGATTTCTTGGGTTAACAGGGTGTTATCACAAGTTTTTTAAGAATTATGGGAGAATAGCAGCACCTTTAACAACATTATTGAAGAAAGATGCATTTTCATGGACTCCTGAAGCAACTAAGGCCTTTGAACATCTTAAAGAGGCAATGTGTCGAGCACCAATATTAGTTACGCCAGACTTCACAAAAACCTTTATTGTGGAATGTGATGCCTCAGGAAATGGAATTGGTGCTATTTTAATGTCGGAAGGAAGACCCATTGCTTTTTAAAGTCATCCAATCAAAGGAAAGTATTTACATAAACCTATTTATGAGAAGTAAATGTTAGCAATACTGCATGCACTAAAGAAATGGCAAAATTAACTAATGGGAAGACACTTCAAGGTAAAAATTGATCATGGTAGTCTTAAGCAATTTTTCGAAAAAATATTATCTTCAGGAGATCAGCAAAATCGGTCACAAAGATGTTTGGTTATGACTTTGAAATAATCTACAAAAAAGGAAAGCTTAAAGTTGTTGGAGATTCACTCTCAAGAAAGAATGAAGAGGTGGAAGCATTGCTTTGTTCCATTTCTATTATCCAACCAGATTGGATAACCGAAGTAAGAAATGAATGAAAGAAGGACAAAGATGTATAGACACTCATTCAAAAGTTGCAGCAAGATCCTAGTACATCTGATACATTTAGTTGGAAAAATGATTCCTTATGGTACAAAGATCACTTATATCTCTGTAAGAATTCCCAACTAAAACAAAATATTCTTTTGGAATTGCACACTTCTCCTTTAGGAGGACACTCAGGATTTTTAAAAACTTACCACAGGGTGAAGAAAGAATTTTTTTGGGATGGCCTTAAATCTGATATTTAGAATTTTGTGGTAGAATGTTTGGTTTTCCAGTAGAATAAAGTTGAGACAATTAATACCCCAGGACTTCTACAACCTTTATCCATTCCAAGTCAACGTCGGGAGGAGATTTCAATGGATTTTATCACAGGTTTACCTAAGTCTGAAGGAAAGAGTGTCATCATGGTGGTAGTTGATAGACTTACCAAGTATGCACACTTTTGTGCATTATCTTATCCGTTTAAAGCAAGTACAATTTATACTACATTTATGGACACAATTCAAAAGCTACATGGAATCCCAAGGGTTATTGTGAGTGACCGAGATCCCATTTTTACTTGAAAATTTTGGATGGAGTTATTTTCTTGTTTGGGTACTCAATTAGCTCATAGCTCATCTTATCATCCTCAATCTGATGGTCAAACTGAGATAGTAAATAAATGTTTGGAAGGATATCTTCGTTGTTTTGTTTCTGATAAAAAAACACAATGGGTCAAGTGGTTACCTCTTGCTGAATGGTGGTATAACACTTCCTTCCATACTATAGCAAAAATGAACCCATTTTATGGCACTTTATGGATATCATCCACCATCCATGACATCATATTTACGGGAAAATTCAAAGGTTCAAGTAGTGGAAGATCACATCAAGCATCAGCAAGAAGTTCTCCAACTCTTAAAGGATAACCTAAATTTGGCACAAAACCGAATGAAACAACAGGCAAATATACATCACAGTGAGAGAATTTTTTAGGTAGGAGATTGGGTATTTTTATAGCTACAACCATATAAACAAATTTCCCTCAAGCAAGTTAATAAGGATAATAAATTATCGCCAAAGTACTATGTTCCTTACAAGATGTTGCAAAACATTGGTACTATGGCATACAAATTGGAGCTTCCTCCTTCTTCGCGAGTGCATCTAGTTTTCTATGTTTCATGCTTAAAGAACGTTATCGGTGAAAATATTCTAGTTCAAACAATATTTCCAGAACTTGATGAGGAAGGAAAAATCATATTGGAACCTGAAGCGATCATGGAAACAGGAACTCGACAACTACAGAATCAATCAATTTCAGAGTATCTCATCAAGCGGAAGAACTTACCCACTGAATATTCTACATTCGAGGATGATAATTTTATACAAAGCACCCAGATCTACTCAAGCATTGAGGAAAACATTTTTTTGAAGGAGAGGGGCATGTTAGGTCCCTATATTACTAATATAGTCCCTTATTGTTGTTAGTGTAACCCCCTTATTTTTATTATTGTACCCTTGCAACCCCCATATTGTTATTATTGTGCCCTTAAATTATTATTGTTAGGTCGGCTAGGATTACATTGTGGCCCCACTAGGATTACATTATGGCCCCATGGACTCCTATATATAGAAAGGAGGTTTTGTAAATTGTATCATCGAAGAATTGTTCATTCATGTAATATATTGGAGGTTGCCCTCTCGAAGTGGCTTATTTCTAAGGCGTTGATATCTATTTCCTTCTATTTTTAGAGATGGTTTCACAACTGTCATAAAAATCTCAACTTATAGAGCTCTCAGTACAATAAACAATCGTCTCACACTGTCATACAAAAATTGGCTCACACATGCACCAATTTACTGCCTCCTGACAGGCTGCCTCCATTGTGCAATCCTTGCTAAAGAAGATCATGAATGAATTCGATATTTCCTTGCTTGTACTATGCAATCCTCATTCACAACTCCAATGTGTGTGTATCTGCATTGAATGAATCAATATAGTCACAACTGATAGTCAAACACACCCCTTCCCCTATCTCTCCATTAGGTCTCCACTGGATCTGACATGCAAGTTGTTAATTGTTGTATTTCTTCAGTTGCAAGTAAGACACTACTTGTGAATTAATTAAATAATTAATGCACTCATATTTCACTAGTGTGTTTTTAGTTACAACTAGCACAACTGAGCTTAACTCACTTAACTGAGTTAAATTAAATAACAACTCCCATAACTACTCCTCCAACTTTGTTACAACTATGTCACACTCAGTTAAAACAAATTCCATCATGCATGAGTGACCAACGACCCTTGTAACTCATAATTCCTTCAGCTAACTTGTTTACCACATCAGTTAATTGAAATCAAGTGCTCTAAGAGAATAAGTTATTATTTATTTTCTGATTATCATTAAGGGCTAATAATAATTGACATGCATTCTATTTTTAGATATGCGATCTATAAATAAACTTTGCCCATGTAATAAAAATAGAAAGTCATCTAAATATAAAATTTTCTCAACCATCGAGAATCAGTATCCTACTAATTTTAGAATATGCTCACCATTATGAAAATAGACATACACCCAAAAATAGTCTGTGAGCCCCACCTAGTAAAGGTGCTTAATTTTTACTAGGATCATCATCTTGTTGAATCTCAACATTCCCTCTCAACAAGAAAGGTATTATCCTTCACCCCGATCCTGTCTCTCTGGTATTCAAATTTTCTCCTTGTGAGTGCCTTGGTCAGAATATCTGCATCATGATCTTCCATAGGAATATACTGATGCAACATGATCTTCCACTGTACACAATCTCTGATATGATGATATCAGATATCTATATGCTTATATCTATCATGAAACACATGATTAATTGAGAGTTTAATGCAACTCTAATTATCACAATGAATCACTGTAAGATCTAAATGAGAACCAAACAAACCGACTAGGATCTTCCTCATCTAGATAGGCTCACATGTAGCTTGAATTTCTGGCATGTATTCCGCTTCTGCTGAACTGAGTGCCACAGATATTTTTTTCCTACTGTACCAAGAAACAGTTGTAGATTCGATACTGAAAATGCCTCTTGATGTGCTCTTTCTGTCCATTGGGCTGCCTGCCTAACGTGCATCTGTCAAGCCATGCAACTTCACCTCATCTGTCTGTCTATACCATAAGCCATACTCAGATGTGCCCCTAAAATACCTCAGTACATGCTTGCCTGCCTTCGAAAAGAGCTTGGTAGGCTTAACCATCATTTGACTAAGCTGGTTCACCACATAGCCTATGTCCGGTCTTGTATTAACTAAATACTCGAGAGAACCCACCAACTATTGATAGACAGTAGCATCCACTACCTCTGCTGATGTAGCATCCTCTTTCATCTAGTTTCCTTGAAGAGGAGTATCCATGGGTTTGTAGCCCTCCGTGTGAAACTTACCAAGTATCTCCCTTGCATACTTGCCTTGAGACACAAAAATTTCACCTTCTTGCTGCCATATTTCCAATCCAAGGAAATAATGAACACCCATATCCTTCATCTCGAACTCCTTTGCAAGGTCCTCCTTACATGAGTGTATCAGTTTCTCATCACCATTTAATATTAAATCATTAACATAAAGAACAATGGTTAAAAGCCTACCCTCCACCACAAATTGGTATAGGTTTACATCCGCCTCACTCTTGGTGAAGAAAAGTCTAGTGAAATAACTATCGATCCGAGTGTACCAAGCACGTGGTGCGTGCTTCAGCCCATATAACGCTCTTTTGAGTCTGCACACATGTGACTCACTGCTGAAGATCTCAAATCCTTCAGGCTGCTCAATGTATAGTTCTTCCTCAATGATCCCATTAAGGAAAACAATCTTCACATCCATCTAATGAATGTGCCAACCCATCTACACTGAGAAAGCAAGGATGGTCGTTATGGAAAAATACCTATGACATGTGCAAAGGTTTACTCATAATCAATCCCCTCAATCTATGAGAATCCCCCTGAAACAAATATTGCCTTATACTTCTCAACACTCCCATCAACAACTTGCTTTACCTTGTGTTAGACTCCTATACCAATAGGTGTCATTTTTCATGATTGTCTTCATTGCACTATAGAATATGTTCAAACCTTTTTCTTGAGAAAAGGTGTTCCATATTCTTAAAAAATCAAAAAAATTAAAAAATGTAAAGAGGGTATACCCTAAAAGAAAAATCAAAGGGTAAGAAAAATAAAGTGGTCAAAAAGTGAAAGAAATGAACCCCAAACAAAAATAGACCAAGGAAAGTGTGCAAATCCAAATGCCACTACTATTTCATTTTTTGTAAATAAGTAATTGTGTGCAGCTTGTTAAACTTTGCCACAATTTATGAAGAGTCAAACTGTATAAACTTGACTCATTCATTTTTCAATTTCATGTTGTAGAATCGAGAATAAATATCTGACCAAACAGTTTAATCTTGGCAGATAAGTAGATAGGTAGAGTTAATAAAAGGTGCTCAACAGTTTAATCTGAGCCCTTGGATGTAATAAGAGTAGTATTAGATAGATTTTCCATGTAAAAGGAAAAGACTGATAAGGGTTTGCAAGTCCAAATTCACCCTAATAAAGAAGAGAAAATGGTAGTATCAAGTAGATAGGGTAGGTAAATGGTGTTGCAAAGTTTTATATGATGTATGATGGTGCTAAATATGTTTGATCTTTTACCTTCATCACAAGTACTGAAGCAAGAAATGCACTGGAAAATTCAAAGAAAGCAAAGTCAAAATCATTAACTTCCCACATCACTTTTTCCCTAAAAAGTTTTACTAATTTCCCCAAAGTGCAAAGGTATTTGAAGATTAAAGGGGCTCAAGGCATTTCCTTGACTTTTGGAGGGACCGGACCCTCGGCCTAATGATCAAAAAGACCTAAGTACTTGAAGTTATTTATCATTATAATCATTCACTTTTAATCTTTTCCTAAGTAAAATTCTATTTTACTTAGGAAAATCTTGTAAAGTTCCACAATAATCCCTCAAAATCACTTACTATTCTATGTTGAAGTGTTGAAATTGAGATAATGTGATTTACTTCAGAAATCTTCACTTTCTTAGTTATAGTTAAGTATTTTGAGTTTACCTTGTCCTTTGTCATATTAACTTCTGATCTATTTACTAAATCCCTAGTGAAAATGCCTTATCCTAAGTATATAACTCCTTTTATATAAATATCCAAAAAACCCATCTTATTATAAAGTTTAACCAAAGTATTTATTTCCCAATTATTCATTAAAAACCCACATTATGCGCCCTTTGGTTAAAATATATCATTATGTAATATTCCCGCCATTATGATAAGTTAATTACATTGGTTAATTTATCATATAATAAAAAAAAACATATATGAGAAAAGCTTTAAACATATGATATATATGTTTAACACAAAAAAAATAATAATAAACCCGAAGTTTTATTTTAAACCAAAACTTTGGAAATAATCCCATACCCGATGCCCTAACTCGAGTTAGAAATCCCGTTATATATACTATTCTCCAACCTTAACTCGAGTTAAAAAGCCAAAGTCTCACCGCACCCTGATCATTCATAAAACCAAGGGATTAATTAATCAGTTGGATTAATTAATAACCATACCTCCAACCAATCAGAAGCCACCCGGGATATTTAATTAAACCATAACTCTTTTGGGCCCGCACGTTAAATACCCCGCCATCTGCACGTTATATTATCCGTCCGATCGCTCATTCCCAGATCGACGGCCCGCTCCAATTCCGCTAGCCGTCCCTCGTCAGAACTTTAACGCGCGGGGGCACGGTGGTTTTGAAATCGTCCTCCGACCATGTGTCCGTTGATCAATGGAATTGCTGCCTCCGCGTTTAAAACCGCCATTGCCCATAAGCGGTGCGGAAATTACCGCTTACCGCCCGACCCCTGCCACATTTCATCCCGTACCTCGATGACGTCATTCCTCGATATAATAAAAATCCCTTTTTAACTTTGTAAATAAAACAAATTTCGTGTTTTTTCTGTCATTTTCATTGCTAAAAGCGACTACGCCTTCCACTGCGAAATTCAAAATTTTCACTGAAAATTACTGTTCTATCCAATTTCGCTCGAGAATTCCGCCGGACCAGTGTTCAAGCATCTTCTTGCCACCACGTGATACCTGTTGAATCCCAGTTTGCCTCTGAAAACATGTATTTATTCTATTGCGCTTCGAACTTTAAAAGAAACTCTGTGTTCCTTGTTTTTCCACTGAATCAGTGTCAAAATCTTATCGCTAAGATCATTCCCTGATTTTTAAAAACTGTGAATTGTTCCCCCAAACCTGCAACTGTGCCAATTTCCCTCTTTAAAACTGAAATGGCGCCCGGTCTGTGAAGAAAACCCAGAAACTTCTATTTTGAATACACAAGAACCAAAATGGAAGCTCCGGCAGCCCTGAATGTAACCCCATTGAATGCCTCCCACAGAGAGTTAGAATATTTTCCCTTAGTGGATAAAGACTTTCAAATTAAAGACTTAGTGTTTGATGAAAGCCCCCTTCGAAGTTATTGTCGCTGCAGAGATGATTATTCGAAGGGATTGGATGTCATTGGGTTGTGGGAATCCAATTTCCCGAGATATCTCATACCCTCAGTCCTTATTTTCCCGGAAATTATCCACTACTGCCATTCTAACTATGATCCAACTCAAAGAGCAGTAATGTCCCCTGACCATAGTGTTCTTTTCCCCATTACTCCCCAATCTATCAATGCCATGCTACATTTTGAACCTGATCAAGAGGTAACTCCTTTGTCTATGGAAGAAATGATTGAAAATTCTAATCAATTGTCCCCAGAAAAATTGAAGTGCATTTGCCAGACTTTTATGTTACCTGAACATCAACCTAAGGAACCTCCTCCCTATGGTTTTGCTTATTTTACTGATTTAGGCAGGCTCATCCTGAACATGATATCCTTTGTCCTAGGTTTCAATACCAGTGAATATGTTGATGAAATAACCCTGGTTTTGCTGTCTATCTTTACTCCTGGGCAACCTCCTGTAGTAAAATATGACTTTGCATCTTTCATAGCCAATAAAATCCACAACCAGTTCATGAGGCTAGATAATGAGAAAGTGTTTAAATATTCCTGAGTCATTTATCATCTCATCATCTATTACCAATCAGAGAAATTCCCTTTTCCTGTTCAAAATGGAAACCCTAGATCTGTTATATTTTGGTCTCCCATAATTCACTCTTCTTATGATTCTCCCTATTCTTATGCTGAGTTCATCGATATTTTTGTATATCCTGCAACTACTTTGTTGACAGGAATTTTTCCTCCAAGGCTCAGTAATGAGATTAAGAAGACTTTGCAGCTTTCAAGGACATATAAAGTTGGAGACTGGTATTTATATCAAAACCATTCAGTAACCAGAATCTATGGATGTGAATTACATCCATTCAATTTTCCAAAATATGTGCCCATGATACTTTTTGCCTTGAAATATTTTAGGCAAATGAATAACTCTGATATGATTCATTTTTGTAGTGTGAAAAAAAAAGCCCAACTCAGGATCAAAAGTCAATTAGGTCCCTTCATATGCAACTCTAGGGATGCTGAGCGAGAAGCAGAAGATACACTACAAAACCATTGCAAGTTCCAAAGAAGTTTTCGTTGGGTTCCTTATGATCCATTTGGTTTTATCTGTGATAAAATAATGAAGAACAAATCATCCCCATACCTTCACAACAGGATTCCTGAAATAGAACAATATGCTAATCAAGATGAATGGGTGGAAGAAACACTAGTTGAGGAAGAAAGTGAAGAAGACAAAATGAACAAAATTATGAAAGATCTTGAGAAGAAGTATGACCTAGAATCTTGTGGTCAAGTGCAGGTACCTCACATTGGCACTTCTTCAGCAGGAAATCTACAACAGGGATTATAGGACAGGCACTATTTTAGAAATAAAAAGAGTTTTCACCAAAAGAATTTTTATGCAGAATTTGGAAAGGAATTGCTCAGATATTCTGGAAGAAATTAATGCTTTCAAAGGAAAATTTAAGGTTTTATTGGACAATGGGTTACCCAGTCCTATGCTCTCAGAGGACCAGATAACGGACCTGGAAACCTATGTTAAGAAAATAGATATCCACGCTCATAATACAACTGCTCATTCTATCAGTTTGTCAGAAGCAACGTTGCCAACAAGGAGAAATCTCTATGACAGGTTGAAGAATTTATTTCATCTTGAAAATGAAATAAAGTATTTGTTCCCTAATCAGCCCACTTTTTACAAACTCACTGAGGCCAATGAAAGATTGAGAAAACTTAAAAGAACCATAATAGCAGAAGATCAATGGTGGGATGACTTATTGGAAATTTTATGAAATTTATCTTCAGGTTGAGAATTTTATCTTTTTACTATCATGTAAAGGATAAAAAATGAGTACAGGTTAAAGAGTATCAGTTGGGCAGTTGAAAGAGTGTCAGTAGAAACGAAGGGTATCAGGCAAGCTAAAGAATTACTCAAAGGGACATCATCGAGCCCTATTATAGCACCTGCCTCCAACACATCCTCAAAAGGAGGAAACAACACACCAGCAATTACTTTTTGTCCTATTTACGAGACCATTTGTCTCCTTTTTATTGTAACTTACTCATTAGTCACCCTAGATTATTGGCTAGGTTAGTGTGAGATTTTTTTCAATCATTTTTTGTATAAATAAACCCTCAAAGAGAGTGTTGAGGGTGGATTCTATTACTTTGCTGTGACATTGAAGTTTTTGGAATAAAAGCATTTTGGAGAAATTTACTTGTGGCTTACTGGATGACAATTTGAAGCTCAAGACTTTTTACAGGATTCATGTGTCTGACTGCAATTCAATAAGTCTTTCTATCCTATGTCTTAAGTTTTATATTTGTTTATAATATCATTGTGTCCATTTCTGAATAATTTACATGAAGGATTGAATCATAATTTACTTAATTGTACTCTGATTTCAGATGTGATTATTCTTAATGTTTTCTTCTAAATTGGTTATAAGCACAAATTCTTAAATGCTCTTGCTTTGCTAATTTAAACATTCTTGATTACTATAATAAATAATTCTTTACTGCTCTTTGTTTGTAATCATTTCATTTCTTTCTTTTTGAACATGGTGAAAGATTCTTAGCTACCTTTCATCCCTTCAAACCCATTCCATCCACTTTAAATTTTAAGGATTGTTCTCTATTTGGCTATCTTGCCCTGCAAAGTCATCTTGTGTGTAGAATAGAAATCCAGTAAAGCCATCCTTTGACTCCATAGCCCAATGGACTGAAAATTTTCAACCTTGCCCTTAGTTGACGGATTCCACCATTCAAACAAAATCAAAACTCTTGGACTTATAACTAGTCTAAAACTTTCTAAGAAAAAAGATAAATTATAAAGAGAGAGCCCTCTCTGGATGTAGATTGGCTAGATTCTGCATCTGAAGGTTGGTTTGTGGTTACCTCGGTTACACTTTCCTTTTCCACACTTTCCTTTTCCACAACTTCAAGGAAAACCTGAGTGATGACATAGTGGCGACCATACTGGGGATCTGAATCATTTTTATTTGTTAATATTGTTCACTTATAAGCTATAGACAGAGTATGAAGATCAGCCAGGTAGCCTTTGAAATTGCTTTTTCTCTGCAATTGCAAAAGTAAATAAATGCTGCTTCAGTCTATCTCTGATTTAGCTTATATACTGAACCTTAGTTTCAAAATGTCTAATCAGACTCTCTAGTTTAATAAATCTTTGAGAATTTTTTAATTATAAATCATTATTTCTTGAAGAATTTGTAGAAGTTGTATTTATATTTTCAATTAAAACCAAAAATCCAAAAAAACATAGTCTAAGAAAACTGGCTTCAGAAAGGATTCGTCATACTAGGTCAAATCCTGACCCTAATCCACCACCGATATTTGAAAATCCAAATCTGATTCCTAGGATTCCTAGAAGACAAGGAAGTCAAGAAAGTTCTGAAAGAGGAAGTCAAGAGAGTTCAGGAAGTTCTAGACCGCTTTCTAGATCTGCATCCTGTCCCGTGAAAATTATATATGTTGATGAAATTCCTTTTGATGAACGATTTGAAACATCCTTATTTGTGAATTTTTTTGAAACCGAATTATCCAGATTAGTTCCAGATCCATTGTTTTTTGAATATTTGCAATTCAGATTTGTTTCATATCACCTTGACATACAATTACAAAACTCTATTCAATCTGAACAAACCTTTGAAGAAAATTCAAACATCTCTGTAATTACTGAAGCTTCCCCAAGTTCAGTTAATTTTTCTCAAACTTTTCAAACACCTGTCACCCCTTCTACTCCTCCATCCCCTCCTACCCGACCATCAAATCCTGTTATCCCACTATATCTTCCAATGGCCAATCGATATGCCCCTTTAAGGTTGCCTAATAACCTTGTTGCTTTGCCACAGGATTATCAGAGTAAGATCGCTCCTTTTGATGGTTCAGGTACTTATATAGCTCAACAACACACCAAAAGGATGACTGATTACTTTGAGTTTTATGAAATTGATGCTGATGATGTTCGCATGAGAATTTTTGTCCAGAGTCTTACCAGGGAAGTCAGAACATGGTTTAGGGCTCTTGCCCCGAACAGTATTGCTGATTTACCAGCTTTTTATAGGGTATTTTTGAATAGATGGGAGAAGAAGAAAGATCCTCTTCAGATCCTATCAGAATTTGAAAAATTGAGGAGAAGACTAAATGAAACAGTAGAAGATTACATCATTAGATTTAATGAAGCCTACAATGCAGTGCCTCAAAACCTTAGACCACCTCCAGACTCAGTATTGGTTAAATTTCCTGATGGTTTTGACTCAGACATAGCATATTCACTCAGGGAAAGAGCCCCTCAAACCTTAGAGGAAATGCAAAGCATAGTGGTTAGTGTAGAAGCAAACCTCATAGAAAAACGAGCCAGAGCTAGGGCCGAAAGAAGAATGCCTATGAATGAAGAGCCTTCAGCTTTTGAAAGAAAGCTGGATGCAATCATTAAAGGTATGGAAAGATTAGGAGATAGAGTGGAGAACATTGAAAGAAAGTCTTCTAGTGATAATCATAATGTTGCAAGAAACCCAAACTTTAGGAGAAATCAGAACCAAAATATTGGGAAGAATGTCCCTGACCAAAATATCAGGCCACCTTTCCAAGAAAACTTTGTTGAAGGATCAACTTCTGAAGTACCTACTGAGGATGTCGAAATAAATAATGTGACTAAAAAACAAAATGAACCAGAATTTTTCCTATCTCAGGATGATCAGGAGAATCACATCCTTGAAACGTTCCAAACTCATTCAGGAGAGACTTTTGATTTTAAGGAAGGCTATGACACAACAATTTATGAGGTCCATAAACAGTACAATTTGAGAAGTAGACAAATTGATGTGCCTGAGAATAGCAAGCAGAAAACTGTAAAACAAAATGTCAAAGGTAAAGATAACATACCTCCTATACAAAACATTTCCCTTGTACAAATTTTGTCTAGAACAACTCCTAACCCTTCAAATCCAATAATTGAAGATGTGTCTGACAACCAACCAAAAAATAATCAACAATCTAATACTTTTCCTCCTGTAGGAAATGTAGAAGAAACAATAGAAGTTAGTTCAGAAACACCTTCAAATCAAAATTCCACTCATGAAAAAGAGAAAAACATTGAAGACCCAAAAAACAGAGAAAACCCAACTGTGCAAAACACTAAAATTCAAACAGAAAAACCTTTCAATCTAGAGGCTGAAATAGGCAAACTAAAGATAGTTGTTCCTTTACCAGAATTGGCTAAACATGATGTCTATAGAAGTCAAATCAGCAAATCCCTAAACATTAACATTACTGGAATGGACGATTCAGTAAATATTCTTGATGATCAACCTAAACTCCTTTTTGGCCCTGAAGTGAATGGCAAACCAGAAAGTGGAGGGACACCTCCATTTTATGTAAGCCTGAATTTTCATGACAAGATACTCCATAATGCAATGCTTGATTCTGGAGCATCTCACAATTTGATGCCAAAAGCTGTGATGGAAAGATTAAATCTAGATATTACCAGATCATACAAAGATTTGTTTTCTTTTGATTCTAGTCAAGTAAGATGTTTAGGTTTGATTAAAGATTTGTTTGTTACTTTGGTTCAATACCCTGCTAAATCTGTTCTGATGGATATAGTAGTGGCTGATATCCCTCCTAAATATGGTATGTTGTTGTCTATATCCTGGGGTGCTAAACTTGCAGGATCTATTCAACTCGACATGTCATATGCCACTATTTCAGTATTTGGTCAACCTAAAAGATTATATAGAGAAACCTTGATGAAGTACTTGGTGAGTAGCCATGAGAAGCCTGAAACTTCCCTGTCTATTCAGTGCATTCTGATATGGATTATTTCATCCTTTACAATGCTAAAATGGACCTTCCAACTGAGCTAGAAGCACCTGAAAAGGAAATTACAACTACATCCACTATTCAAATTGAAGAGATTTCTGAAAACAAAGAAACACCAGATGATCGAGAAATACCAGAAAAAACTAAACAACTAGCTCCTGTCAAGAAACATTTTAAAACAATTGATGAGGATTATGAACATGAAATTTTGTGGCATTTAGAATTTGATGGCTCGGTAAAAAAATTAGGAGCAGGAGCTGGGATTTGGTTACATAATGTTGAAAATAATCATGCTGAGGGTCATGCTTATAGGTTGAATTTCAAATGCACTAACAACATGGCAGAGTATGAAGCTCTTTTGTTAGGGCTTAAACATGTCAAGAAATTAGGAGCTATTAGGGTATCAATCATAGGAGACTCCAAGCTAATTATTCAACAAATTAAAGGATAATGTTTAACAAAGGACATGAGATTGAAACAATACAGAGAAACAGTTGTGGAAATTCTCAATACATTTCTGCAAGCTCAACTTGCCAAAATTCCTAGAAAACAAAATCTGCATGCTCACAGTCTTGCAATGTTCGCTAGCACATGTAAGTTACCTTTTGATCCTAATCATCAGTTTTCAGCTGAGATTAGACATAGGCCTGCGATACCGGACAATCTTTTGAATTGGCAAGTATTTATAAATAATAATCAAATCAATAGTTTTTTGACACTTCAAAATGAGTTTTCTAACTGTAATATAGATGAAGACATAACTATTGATGAATTTGATCAAGAAAAAGAACAAAAAATAGATATTTCAAGAGAGAATGCAATTCATATGCTGCACCCAACCACATTCACAGAAAAAGACATGCAGGATTTGAAACACATGGAATCTGATGAGATCATAGAAGATGAGACAGAAATCATCAATTTAAAAGATAATTATTTGCCCAAAGGATTAACTCCTTTGGAAGATCTTTTTGACTCAAATGATATTCCATTTAGACCTAAAATGGAACCTGTTAAAACTGATATGAAAGAATGCAACTTAGGGACCCCAGAAAATCCCAAAATGGTTAAGTTGTCCAAATCTCTGCCAAGAGATCAAAAGGTTAAATATGTTGAACTATTAAAAGAATTCCAGGATGTTTTTGCCTGGAGTTATGAAGATCTTAAATCATATGATACATCCATAATTCAACACACTATACCTTTGAAACCAGATTAGAAACCTTTCAAACAGAAACTTAGAAGAATAAATCATGTTTTATTACCTTCAATTGAAAAGGAAATTAAAAGAATGTATGAAGCAGGAATTATAGCTCCTATTAGGTTCTCAGAATGGGTTTCCAATCTAGTACCAACACGAAAAAAGACAGGAGAAATTAGACTGTGTGTCGATTTAAGAAATTTGAATAAAGTTTCTTTAAAAGATAACTATCCTTTGCCTAAAATGGATCATATTCTACAAAGGGTAGTAGGATCTTCTAGGATATCTCTACTGGATGGATTTTCAGGGTATAACCAGATTATGGTTCATCCTGATGATCAGGACAAAACAGCATTTACAACACCATGGGGTACGTTTAAATATGTCAAAATGCCATTTGGACTAAAGAATGCAGGAGCTACATTTCAAAGAGCAATGGACATTGCTTTTGCTAAAGAAATACATGATTTTTTGGTTATTTATCTAGATGATTTGACTGTTTTTTCTAAGATAGATCAAGAACATTTAGACCATTTAAGGCAAGTATTTATAAAATGCAGAAAGTATGGGATTTCTTTAAACCCTAAAAATTCATTGTTTGGTTTGGAAGAAGGAAAGATTTTAGGCCATATTATTTCTAAAGATGGCATTAGGATTGATCCAGAAAGAATACAAGCAATTTTGCAGATACCTCATCCCAGAAACATAAAAGAGTTGCAAGCATTCATAGGAAAGATTAATTTCTTGAGAAGATTTATTTCTAGTTTAGCTGAATTACTTAGATTGCTTACTAACATGTTGAGGAAAGATTCAAGCATTGACTGGACTGTAGAAGCCAAGCAATCATTCGAAGAAATCAAAATGGCTTTAACAAGAACACCAGTTCTCACCAGTCCCAAATTTGACAGAGATTTCATTATTTTTCATTTGCTTCTGAACATACAGTTGCAGCTGTTTTACTTCAAAAAGATGATTAAGGGTGTGAAAAACCAATAGCATTTTCTAGTAAAGCACTTAGGGATGCATCTTTGAAATACAATATTATGGAGAAACAGGCTTTTGCACTAGTAAAAGCAATTAAAGATTTCAGAGTTTATATATTATATTCTCATGTGATAGCTTATGTGCCTAATGCAGTAGTTAAAGACATCTTGACTCAAGATGGTATTGAAGGCAAAAGAGGAAAATGGATAGCTACCATATTAGAATATGATATTGAGATTAAACCAACAAAACTCATAAAAGGTCAAGGTTTAGCTCAACTCATGACTGAAACTAATTGCCAAGCCTTAGACATTAACGAACTGGATAACGAACAGGAGATGGCGACTCCACAGATCAGTCAAACCTTTTTAAATTCACCCTGGTACACTGATATTATTCATGTTTTATTAAACCTGCAAGCTCCTCCAGGGTTGTCCAGAACAAAACGAAGATTTTTAAAAATGACCTCTTTGAAATATTGTATTTTAGATGGCACTTTATTTTGGAAAAATCATGAAGGAATCTTATTGAATTGTCTATTAAAAGATGAAGCTGATAAATTTCTTAATGAATTTCATGCAGGTGATTGTGGAGGACATCTCTACTGGAAATCTACTGCAGACAAAATTTTAAGGGCTGGGTTTTATTGGCCAACCTTATTTTCTGATGTTAAGAAATTTGTAACATCTTGTCATAAATGTCAGATATTTGAGGGTAAAAGAAAGTTGTTACCTTTGCCATTAAAACCAATTTCCACAGAAAGACCTTTTCAACAATGGGGATTATATTTTATTGGAGAAATTCATCCCCCTTCTTCAGGGCAACACAGATGGATATTAACTGCCACAGACTACTTCACTAAATGGATTGAAGCCATCCCATGCAGACAGGCCAATGATTCTGTAATCATAGGGTTTTTAGAAACAAATATACTTTCAAGATTTGGCTGTCCAGAAAAGATTATAACAGACAATGTTGCTGCATTTAAATCAAAGAAAATGATTAGTTTCTGCCATAAATATCATATTACTTTAGGCCATTCAACAACCTATTACCCCCAGGGTAATGGACTAGCAGAATCCTCCAATAAAAGCCTGATTAATATCATTAAGAAATTGTTGGAAGAAAACAAAAAGAATTGGCACAAGAAACTGACCAATGCATTGTGGGCAGACAGACTTACAACTAAGAAATCAATTGGGACTAGTCCATATGAGTTAGTTTATGGCATTGAAGCAAGATTCCCATCATCTTTAGGAATTCCTGTTATGAAGTTACTTCAGGAGGCTCAAGTGGAACCAAATGATATTCAGAGAAGAATTAACCAAACAATTCACTTGCAGCAAACTAGAGAAGAAGTGTATCAACGATCCCAAGTCTTGCAGGAAAAGTTAAAGAAAATGTTTGACAAAAGAACTAAAGCAGAAGACTTTCAACTAGGAGACAAAGCCCTAAGATGGGATTCCAGAAGGGAAGATAAAGGGAAACATGGGAAATTTGATTTCTTATGGAAAGGACCCTACATCATTTATGCCTTACAGGGAAACAACACATACTTTTTGAAGAATTTGGACAATTCAGAAGCTGAGGAAGGACCAGTCAATGGTCGAATGCTGAAGCATTATTTTGATCCTATTTACTAGGATATTCTGATTTTTTCTAACTTGTATATAATATATCCTTTTCTAATGCATCAGTTTTGATTGGATGGTGACTTCTTGGAGTTGAAGCCCGAAGTGAAGGCCCTAAGCTTCAAAAGTTTCACTATCATATATACAATAAAGCTACCAGAAGAAGGAGATTACATGGTTTAGTTTGAAGACATTTTGAGGCAACTGACCTGCTGTTCTTGACTTTTCACAAGGAAAAGCCATCCCCAAGTGGAGCCAGTGTTAGACTCCTATACCAATAGGTGTCATTTTTCATGATTGTCTTGATTGAACTATAGAATATGTTCAAACCTTTTTCTTGAGCAAAGGTGTTCCATATTCTTGAAAAACCAAAAAATCAAAAAATTTAAAAAATGTAAAGAGGGTATACCCTAAAAGAAAAATCAAAGGGTAAGAAAAATAAATTGGTCAAAAAAGTGAAAGAAATGAACCCCAAACAAAAATATACCAAGGAAAGTGTGCAAATCCAAATGCCACTACTATTTCATTTTTTGTAAATAAGTAATTGTGTGCAGCTTGTCAAAATTTTGCCACAATTTATGAAGAGTCAAACTGTATAAACTTGACTCATTCATGTTTCAATTTCATGTTATAGAATAGAGAATAAATATCTAACCAAACAGTTTAATCTTGGAAGATAAGTAGATAGGTAGAGTTAATAAGAGGTGCTCAACAGTTTAATCTGAGCCCTTGGATGTAATAAGGGTAGAATTAGATAGATTGGCTATGTAAAAAGAAAAAGGTTGATAAGGGTTTGCAAGTCCAAATGCACCCTAATAAGAAGAGAAAATGGTAGTGTCAAGTAGATAGGGTAGGTAGATGGTGTTGCAAAGTTTTATATGATGAATGATAGTGCTAAATATGTTTGATCTTTTACCTTCATCACAAGTACTGAAGCAAGAAATGCACTGGAAAATTCAAAGAAAGAAAAGTCAAAATCATTAACTTCCCACTTCACTTTTTCCCTAAAAAGTTTTACTAATTTCCCCAAAGTGCAAAGGTATTTGAAGATTAAAGGGGCTCAAGGCATTTCCTTGAATTTTGGAGGGACCGGACCCTCGGCCTACTGATCAAAAAGACCTAAGTACTTGAGATTATTTGTTATTACAATCATTCACTTTTAACCTTTTCCTAAGTAAAATCCTATTTTACTTAGGAAAATCATGTAAAGTTCCACAATAATCCCTCAAAATCACTTACTATTCTATGTTGAAGTGTTGAAATTGAGATGATGTGATTTACTTCAGAAATCTTCACTTTCTTAGCTATAGTTAAGTATTTTGAGTTTACATTGTCCTTTGTCATATTGACTTCTCATCTATTTACTAAATCCCTAGTGAAAAGATCCTATCCTATAGTACTTAGCTCCTTCTACAGACATATCCCAAAAACCCATCTTATTATAAAATTTTAACCAAATTATGTATTTCCCAATTATTCATAAAAGACCCACATTATGTGCCCTTTGGTTAAAAAATATCATTATGTAATATTCCCGCCCTTATGATAAGTTAATTATATTGGTTAATTTATCATATAATAAAAAAACATATATGAAAAAAAAACTTTAAACATATGGTATATATGTTTAACACAAAAAATAATAAACCCGAAGTTTTAATTTAAACCAAAATTTCAGAAATAATCCCATTTCCCCCGTTCCCGACGCTTTAACTCAAGTTAAAAATCCCGCTATTTATTTCATTCCCCAACCTTAACTCGAGTTAAAAAGCCAAAGTCTCATTGCACCCTGATCATTCATAAAACCAAGGGATTAATTAATCAGTTGGATTAATTAATAACCAGACCTCCAACCAATCAGAAGCCGCCAGGGATATTTAATTAAACCATAACTCTTTTGGGCCCGCACGTTAAATACCCCACCATCTGCATGTTATATTATCCGTCCGATCGCTGATTCCTAGATCGACGGCCCACTCCAATTTCGCTAGCCGTCCCTCGTCAGATATTTAACGCACGGGGGCACGGTGGTTTTGAAATCGTCCTCCAACCACGTGTCCGTTGATCAATGGAATCACTCCCTCCGCATTTAAAACCGCCATTGCCCATAAGTGGTGCGGAAATTACCGCTTACCGCCCGACCCCTGCCACATGTCATCCCGTACCTCGATGATGTCATTCCTCGATAAAATAAAAATCACCTTTTAACTTTGTAAATAAAACAAATTTCATGTTTTTTCCGTCATTTTCATTGCTGAAAGTGACTGCGCCTTCCACTGCGAAATTCAAAATTTTCACTGAAAATTACTGTTCTATCCAATTTCGCTCGAGAATTCCGCCGGACCAGTGTTCAAGCATCTTCTTGCCACCACGTGATACCTGTTGAATCCCAGTTTGCCTCTAAAAACAGGTATTTATTCTATTGCGCTTCAAACTTTAAAAGAAACTCTGTGTTCCTTGTTTTTCCACTGAATCAGTGTCAAAATCTTATCGCTAAGATCATTCCCTGATTTTTAAAAACTGTGAATTATTCCCCCAAACCTGCAACTGTGCCAATTTCCCTCGTTAAAATTGAAATCGCACCCGGTTTGTGAAGAAAACCCAAAAACTTCCATTTTGAATACACAAGAACCAAAATGGAAGCCCCGGCAGCCCTGAATGTAACCCCATTGAATGCCCCCCACAGAGAGTTAGAATATTTTCCCTTAGTGGATAAAGACTTTCAAATTAAAGAATTAGTGTTTGATGAAAGCCCCCTTCGAAGTTATTGTCGCTGCAGAGATTATTATTTGAAGGGATTGGATTTCATTGGGTTGTGGGAATCCAATTTCCCGAGATATCTCATCCCCTCAGTCATTATTTTCCCAGAAATTATCCACTACTGCCATTCTAACTATGATCCAACTCAGAGAGCAGTAATGTCCCCTGAACAGAGTGTTCTTTTCCCCATTACTCCCTAATCTATCAATGCCATGCTACATTTTGAACCTGATCAAGAGCTAACTCCTTTGTCTATGGAAGAACTGATTGAAAATTTTAATCAATTGTCCCCAGAAAAGTTGAAGTGCATTTTCCAGACTTTTATGTTACCTGAACATCAACCTAAGGGACCTCCTCCCTATGGTTTTGCTTATTTTACTGCTTTAGGCAGGCTCATCCTGAACATGATATCCTTTTTCCTAGGTTTCAATACCAGTGAATATGTTGATGAAATAACCCTCGTTTTGCTGTCTATCTTTACTCCTGGGCAACCTCCTGTAGTAAAATATGACTTTGCATCTTTCATAGCCAATAAAATCCACAACCAGTTCATGAGGCTAGATAATGAGAACGTGTTTAAATATTCCTGAGTCATTTATCATCTCATCATCTATTACCAATCAGAGAAATTCCCTTTTCCTGTTCAAAAGGGAAACCCTAGATCTGTTATATTTTGGTCTCCCATAATTCACTCTTCTTATGATTCTCCCTATTCTTATGCTGAGTTCATCGATCTTTTTGTATACCCTGCAACTACTTTTTTGACATGAATTCCTCCTCCAAGGCTCAGTAATGAGATTAAGAAGACTTTGCAGCTTTCAAGGACATATAAAGTTCGAGACTGGTATTTATATCAAAACCATTCAGTCATCAAAATCTATGGATGTGAATTACATCCATTCAAGTTGCCAAAATATGTGCCCATGAGACTTTTTGCGTTGGAATATTTCAGGCAAATGAATAATTCTGATATGATTCATTTTTGTAGTGTGAAAAAGAAAGCCCAACTCAGGATAAAAATTCAATTAGGTCCCTTCATATGCAACTCTAGGGATGCTGAGCGAGAAGCAGAAGATATACTACAAAACCATTGCAAGTTCCAAAGAAGTTTTTGTTGGGTTCCTTATGATCCATTTGGTTTTATCTGTGATAAAATAATGAAGAACAAATCATCCCCATACCTTCACAACAGGATTCCTGAAATAGAACAATATGCTAATCAAGATGAATGGGTGGAAGAAACACTAGTTGAGGAAGAAAGTGAAGAAGACAAAATGAACAAAATTATGAAAGATCTTGAGAAGAAGTATGACCTAGAATCTTGTGGTCAAGTGCAGGTACCTCACATTGGCACTTTTTCAGCAGGAAATCTACAGCAGGGATTACAGGACAGGCACTATTTTAGAAATAAAAAGAGTTTTCACCAAAAGAACTTTTATGCAGAATTTGGAAAGGAAGTGCTCAGATATTCTGGAAGAAATTAGTGCTTTCAAAGGAAAATTTCAGGTTTTATTGGACAATGGGTTACCCAGTCCTATGCTCTCAGAGGACCAGATAACGGACCTGGAAACCTATGTTAAGAAAATAGATATCCATTCTCATAATACAACTGCTCATTCTATTAGTTTGTCAGAAGCAACGTTGCCAACAGGGAGAAATCTCTATGACAGGTTGAAGAATTTATTTCATCTTGAACATGAAATAAAGTATTTGTTCCCTAATTAGCCCACTTTTTACAAACTCACAGTGGTCGATGAAACATTGAGAAAACTTAAAAGAACCATAATAGCTGAAGATCAATGGTGGGATGACTTATTGGAAATTTATGAAATTTATCTTCAGGTTGATAATTTTATCTTTTTACTATCATGTAAAGGATAAAAAATGAGTACATGTTAAAGAGTATCATGGCAGTTAAGAGGTTTCAGAGAATTGTTAGTATCGTGCAAGCTTGTGACGCAACAATCATGGAATATCATCGAGGTCTATTAGGGGTAATAAAGAACTGGCTTTGTTCCTTTGTTAACATCCTCAAAAGGAGGAAACAACACACCAAATAATTATTGTCTCTATTTACAAGACCATTTGTC
This sequence comes from Pinus albicaulis, assembly GCA_034641835.2. Taxonomy (NCBI): domain Eukaryota; kingdom Viridiplantae; phylum Streptophyta; class Pinopsida; order Pinales; family Pinaceae; genus Pinus; species Pinus albicaulis. The sequence goes on from CM076581.1 coordinate 694,296,281, forward strand.
TCCCTTTTTAACAGAATTTATCATATTAGGTCACCCATAGGCCTAGATTATTATTAGGGTTATTAGTGAGATTTTTTCAATCATTTTTTGTATAAATAAACCCTCAAAGAGAGTATTGAGGGTGGATTCTATTACTTTGCTGTGACATTGAAGTTTTTGGAATAAAATCATTTTGGAGAAATTTATTTGTGGCTTACTGGATGACAATTTGAAGCTCAGGACTTTCTGCAGGATTCATGTGTCGAACTGCAGTTCAATAAGTCTTTATATCCTATGTCTTATGTTTTATATTTGTTTATAATATCATTGTGTCCATTTCTGAATAATTTACATGAAGGTTTGAATCAGAATTTACTTAATTGTACTCTGATTTCAGATGTGATTATTCTTAATGTTTTCTTCTAAATTGGTTATAAGCACGAATTCTTAAATGCTCTTGCTTTGCTAATTTAAACATTCTTGATTACTATAATAAAGAATTCTTTACTTCTCTTTGTTTGTAATCATTTCATTTCTTTCTTTTTGAACATGGTAAAAGATTCTTAGCTGCCTTTCATCCCTTCAAACCCATTCCATCCACTTTAAATTTGAAGGATTGTTCTCTGTTTGGCTATCTTGCCTTGCAAAGCCATCTTGTGTGTAGAATAGAAATCCAGTAAAGTCATCCTTTGACTCCATAGCCCAATGGACTGAAAATTTTCAACCTTTCCCTTAGTTGACGGATTCCACCATTCAAACAAAATCAAAACTCTTGGTGGATTCTATTACTTTGCTGTGACATTCAAGTTTTTGGAATAAAAGCGTTTTGGAGAAATTTACTTGTGGCTTACTGGATGACAATTTGAAGCTCAGGACTTTTTACAGGATTCATGTGTCTGACTGCAGTTCAATAAGTCTTTCTATCCTATGTCTTAAGTTTTATATTTGTTTATAATATCATTGTGTCCATTTATGAATAATTTACATGAAGGATTGAATCAGAATTTACTTAATTGTACTCTAATTTCAGATGTGATTATTCTTAATGTTTTCTTCTAAATTGGTTATAAGCACGAATTCTTAAATGCTCTTGCTTTGCTAATTTAAACATTCTTGATTACTATAATAAAGAATTATTTACTGCTCTTTGTTTGTAATCATTTCATTTCTTTCTTTTTGAACATGGTAAAAGATTCTTAGCTACTTTTCATCCCTTCAAACCCATTCCATCCACTTTAAATTTTAAGGATTGTTCTCTGTTTGGCTATCTTGCCTTGCAAAGCCATCTTGTGTGTAGAATAGAAATCCAGTAAAGCCATCCTTTGACTCCATAGCCCAATGGACTGAAAATTTTCAACCTTTCCCTTAGTTGACGGATTCCACCATTCAAACAAAATCAAAACTCTTGGACTTATAACTAGCCTAAAACTTTCTAAGGACAAAGATAAATTATAAAGAGAGAGCCCTCTCTGGATTTAGATTGGCTAGATTCTGCATCTGAAGGTTGGTTTGTGGTTACCTCAGGTATACTTTCCTTTTCCATAACTTCAAGGAAAACCTGAGTGATAACACCTTGTAGATCTGTCTTGAACCTACCACGGATTTATCAACCAACCTTGGAACAATTTCCCAAGCACTATTTATGACAATGGAATCATTGTAGTGTCCCTTCTTAGTGAGATATGTTTGATGACACTTAGAGATGGTGATTTTTATATAATGATATAATATTATGTATCACAAACTTATGTACATGCTTATATGCTATGACTTGGTTTGGGTCACTTTGTTGTTGTGAGCTTATGATAATATCTATTGTTGCATGTATCATAATTGATTTTGGCTAAGATCATATTAGCAATTTTTTCTCTTTTGGTATCCTATTTTTGACATAGGTGTATGACATGAATGATGATTCGGGATTAAGACACATATCCATGGATGATCATGGTCATGTGGAACATATGATTAATTATAATTTATGGATGATACATGATTTGTGTTTATATGTGCATAATCTCATAGTAAGAATGATGTGGAAAGACACTTGGTCATTTCCAAAAAGGATGCTCAAGTTATAAATGACTCCAGAATTCATTTCTCCAAAACCAAAATGACTGTGGAAGTCATGCACAATATTTGGTAAAATGTGAATAAGTTAATTATGAAATTCATTTGATTTATTTGATCTATAAGATTGTGATGTGTGCAGGTATTGGAAGAAGACCTTACCAATGAACCATCATATGGGTATGAGCTCACAATCAGTACCTTAAGGTGAAACACAGAGTTTCAAAGTAGAGTAGATGAGAAGCCATGAAAATTACGGCACAAAGTCCTAAATCCATGAAATGTAAAGACGTGGAGTCTTCGATATATAATAAAAGGATTAGGGCACGAAGTCTTAAATCCATGAAATATAAATACATGGAATCTTGAATCTATAATGAAATGTTTGGGGTGCAGAGTCCTGAATATTTAAAAAGATCAAGGTGTGGAATCTTGGATCTTTAGAGAAGATAAGGGTGTGGAGTCCTCAATCTACTAAGGCACGGAGATGCATACAATAGGGGTACGAAATCCCTATTGTCTGGAAGAAAAATACCACTCATGGGCAGCTCACACATGAATTTCCTTAATAAAATCTCATTCCTAACAATTTTGGAGTGACTTCCTAAAAATAGAAAGTCATGTTTACCATTTCAAGTATGACTTTCGAAAAGTAGTAAATCACCTCCAATCAGTGGGTAAACAAGTATACTTGAAGGAAAATCACTTAACTTATGACTAATCAATCATAATAGTTCAATATCAACTTAATCCTCAATATTATTAATATTATTAATATTATTTTTATATTTTATGAGACTATGATATTATTATTAAAAGGGAATTATACCTTCTCAATCGCTTCACACCTCTCTCCTTAATGATTCTCATGGCTCTATGTAACTCTCTCTCTCTCTTTTAATAATAAATTACACTCTCTTTTATGCACTCATCAAAGAATGACATACTACTCTTACACTCATTAAAGACATATCATAAAAGATTCCTCTTACACTCTCTTTAATGCATATGTTACAGTCTCCTTAAATAAGGTATGCACGCCTCTCCTTAATGGAATGAGCTACACTCCTCTAAATGGAATACAAAGGATGCATATTAATCCTCTTTTATGACAAGAATTTTTAGCTCCTCCTATATATGTGTCTCATGTATTCTCACTTAGAGGAGGAGTATGGTGATACCAAGAGTTGGAAATATTTGAAAAAAAAAAATTATGAGAGGGAAGGACTTGGAGAGTAGCCAATTTCATTTGAAATGAATTTGAAATCCATAAACTAAATTAATAAGTAGCTATACATGGTGCAGTTGAATATGAGTTGTATTTGGAGGAATTGAAACTTATCTTCCTCAACTTGCCTTGGCTTTCTCTCTACTGCTATATTTTGGTATTGTTTGTGAGCATTTACAACTCGGGGGTTCCAGGGGGAGGAGTTCTCCCTGGATATGGTTGGGTGGAAAACCGGATGGTTCAAATCAATTGGTTAAGGGATCAAAGGTGGATCATATTTTCAACGATTGGAGGTGAATATCTCTTGAGGTATAATTTCCATTGTCCTAAAATTATAGTATAGCTTTAGCATAAAATAAAAAGTAGACATTTAAATTGTTATGAGCATCTAATTTTTGTTTAAGCTGATGTTATCTAGAATATTATTAGTTATTTAAAAACGAAGTGTAGATCAATCTATATATGTATGGATGTTTAGATCTCAATATTGGAGTTATTATTGGTATAGTTTATGGTACTAATCTTGGTATTGTAGCATTTGAGAAAGGGAAGCCAAATATTGTTGAAGGTAATTGCAATAAATAAATTCCAAAGGACTTAGGTAAGTATTTCAGGATTTATGGTTTTGTTTCAAGTAATTAGATGCATGTTTTAGAAATTGTTTTATGATAGAATGCTAATTGTTTGAAAAAATGCGTGAATGAGTAATGTTATCAATTTATTTATGCATGAATAAGTGCTAACTTACAGCTTAGATGAAAAGTAAGAAAATGAACATGTACCCAAAAATATACCTGGAGGAATTATAGAACCAACCCTTAAAAGAAAATGAAAAACTAATGGCAACTAAAATATGGTTTGGAAGATCAAATGCCTGAGGTAAGTTGGAAATAAATTTCAGTTCTGGCTTATGTTTCATATTCTTATCAATAATTGAATGTTTTTTTATTCAAGCTGTTGTAATAGTACTATCATAATTTTGACAGAAAGCCTTAATGGCTGTAGCATTCAGGGCTACCATGTGTTTGTCAAATTGTAGCAATTGGTGAAAAAATCTTGTCAACTCAGGTGAAATGAATTAGCTTGTGGGTGGTAAAATGTTTCAAGAACTCATATGGTGGATTTAGAAATGTGTGAATTCAATGAGAACATCTTAGTAGCATAAATTTGGGTTGTTTTTCCTCATGGGGAGCTGTAGTTGTAAGTTTTCATTCCATATGTTTGACAAAAGTCATAAGTGAAACATTAAGGCTATAAATTTTTGTTGTTTTCATAAATTGCACTCCTGGACGTTTTTAATTCGACTCAGCCCAACATCAGGGGGTATCCATGCCTAATGGCCATATAACCCCTAATTTGAATAAAAAAATATACGTTTCAAAACCCAGATCGGAAATCTGTACGATTTTGCAGATTGTTGTTGTGAATTGTGTGCCTATTATCGAGTCTTTGATGAAAGACTAAGATTATTTAGTCCCTGTTTTAAGATGCCAACATTTAAAGTTTCAATTTCTGAATTTTATGAGATAAATATGTTGAAGAATAAACTTAAATTCATTTTTTCCAATTGTTTGACAAAAGTCCTCAATGAATTTTAATTGCATGCTTGCAAAGTGTTTTTCATAAGGGCTCAATGACTGTAGATTGCATGTCTGCAAATTTTTTATCAAAAGTCTTGAATGGCTGTAGCTTTTGTGCATATAAATTTTTAGTGTAAAAGTGTTAGTTACTGTTGTTTTTCTGTTACTTTAAATTATAAATAAATTATTTAATGGGTGTAGCTTCCTATGTTTGCAAGTTTTTGGTATGAATGTGAAAATGAATTTAATAATTTGCTAAAGTATGAATACAGAATAAGACATTTGTTTCTTGTATACTCTAAAGCTTTCGTAAAAAAGGGCTTGTCATTGGAAAAAAATTTACAGTGACTAATTCTTTAAGATTTTGTGCAAATGAATATTAGTGATTAATGTGACCCTACTTCTCTATATTTTTTGTGGTGGATAAGGTGGGACCTTATAGTCATACTCCTCCACCATTGCATCTACCCATGTGGGCTCCTTCATCGCTTCTTGAAAAGAAGATGGCTCTGTAACAATACATTTTCTCATGAGAGCCATGTATCCAGTATATCGGCTAGGAGACTATCTTTGTTTGCACTATGAAGTAGGGACTCCTACATTCTGTGCCGCATCAAGCTTTAGCCTCTCAGCTTATGTGGTACGCATTCTGCCAGTTATGATTTTTGGCTCTGTGTGAGTGAACACCTCTACTCCATGATCCTCCTCCTGTGGCTGATCCACATATTAAATCTCATCTTTGGGAACAAGTAATTCCTCCTCTGCATGCAAGTCTAGCTCCCTTTCAAGCATAGCTCATGCAACACCCACGATCATTTTTTTCTTCCTCTCTGGTATCCAATTCTACTGTGGGTTATGAGGCACTATGATTTCCCTTGAAATTTATTCTTTTCTATAGAAGTCTTTGAATTCATTCGAGATATATTCACCACCATTATCACTCCACAAACCCTTCACTTGCTTCCCCGAATCTTTCTCCACCAATGCTTTAAACTCACAAAACTTTGAGAATGTTTGATCCTTCTTCTGCATGAAGAAGATCCAACATCTACGAGAATAGTAATTAATAAAAATAAAATAATACTTTTTTTTTGTTGTTGGAGCAACCAATAATGGTCAACACACGTCTGTGTGAACTCTCTTCAGGATCCCTAAAGCACGGTTCTCCTTTTCATGAATTTTGGTATTCACAAACTTACCCATAGTACGTCCCTTACACTGATCTATCTACACAAGTGTACCCTCGGGAAGTTTAGTAGAAATCTGCTGCAAAATATTTACGGTGCTATGGTGAAGATGGCCCAATCTCCTGTGCCATAATTTTCCCTCATCCTGGCTCACTACTACTTTTTCTTTTCCCACCATTGCAGCATAGCCATCTACCTCTAGCTTCTAGATACTCTTAACTTGAATCCCTATCCTCTTGGTTTTACCTATTGTTTTATGTCATAGGAAAGATTTTCCATTGCTGAAAACAATGTCATAACCTCTCTCCTCCAACATCACGACTGAGACCAAGTTCTTCTTTAGACCTCGGACATGCATAACATATTTCAACAGAAATTGTTTACCTAACCCCCTCTCAATGGTAATGGTACCAATTCCAGTCGCAATGTATCATCCATCATCACCCATATCTATATGCATTTGGAGATCTTTCTCCTCCAAGTAACTGAAAAGCTCCTTATCTCCCATCATGTTGAAGGAAGCACCACTATCAAGGTACCATATCGATCCCATTGCGCTTGAAACCAAGCATACGATCAAAGAGAAATCAAGTTCAAATTGCGAGGGAAGGGCCTAATTAAATGTAGCTCTAGTAGCCTTCTTGTTCTTCTTCTTCTGTGGGCAGTTAGTGGGGAGATGGCCATGTTCGTGACATTGAAAACACTTCACCTTGGACAAATCCAGATTATTTCCTTTAGCCTCAGGTTTTGGATGGGATTTATTCCCCTTCCCTTTCCTCTCTTTGGAAGCCAAAGAACAATCCTCTTCATCATCATGTTTTTATGAAGATCCATCCATGGTACTTTGGCTTATCTCCTCCTGCACTAGATCTAACCAAAGTCGCTCTGAATCCGGCAGTTTCTCCCACCCATTAACTGAGTCTTATTAACTGTGTCAACTCTTAGGTAGTCCCAGGAGAGCCAAGCTCACCAATTCATCATCAATAACTGTAATTCCCACACTCCCCAGCTCATCCCTACATTGTACAAACTTCATTAGATACTTTGGAATACTATTTCCCTTCTCCATTTTGATTGTTCTGAGTTTATCTTTTAGCGCCAACTTCCTATGGTCGCTGCTTCTTTGGAAAAGATCTATTAAAGCCTTCCACATTGCAAATGGAGTGGATTTCCCATGAACTCTTCACACAATATGGTCTTTCACACCTTCCAACATAATTCATCTTGTCTTCACTGCTTTCTTTTTCCAGGCGTCAAGTAATGCAGCATCCGTCGAAGTGGGCTTAGGAAAATCGCTATCGATGAACTCCTTCAAGCCATTATCTTCAAGCACTATTTCCATCCTATCCTTCTAGGCTATGTAGTTAGAGTTACCCTCAAGTGCATACTCCAACCTTAACCCATTAAAATCCATTTCAATGTTTACTCAACTGTCGCACCAAGAAATTTTTGTAGCAAGTTTGAATTGTTCCACTAACACAACTCAACACTCCTTCAATATTGCAATCTTCAGTGATTAACACTGATATGATACCATGTAGAAATTATATACAATATGCATGTATATTACCGTACTCCACTAATGTAACAATTAAATCCAGTGTTAAATACAGAATCCTTCTACTCAATTTTTTTGCGGAAATTAAATTGCAAATTGCAAACATATGAAGAAAAATCAATCTCACATAACAAGATGTTTTACCGGGAAATATTAAAGCTAAAAACCCAAACTATCATATCACAGAATCCTGAAAAAATATCATACAAATCTCAGCTCATAGATCTCTCAATAAAATATACAATCGTCTCACACTGTCATACAAAAATTGGTTCACACATGAACCAATTTACTGGCTCTTGACTGCCTGGCTCCACTGTGCAATCCTTGCTGAAGAAGATCATAAATGAATTCGATACTGCCTTGCTTGTACTATGAAATCCACACTGGAAACTCCAATGTGTGTGTAAATGCATTGAATGCATCACTATAGTCACAACTAATAGTCACACACACCCTTTCACCTATCTCTCCACTAGGTCTCCACTGGATTTGACATGCAAGTAGTTAACTGCTATATTTCTTCAGTTGCAAGTAAGACACTAGTGAATTAATTAAATAATTCATTCATTCATATTTCACTAGTGTATATTTAGTTACAACTAGCACAACTGAGTTTAACTCACTTAACTGAGTTAAACTAAATAACAACTCCCATAACTACTCTTCCAACTATGTTACAATTGTGTCACACTCAGTTACAATGAAGTCCATTATGCATGAGTCACCAACCAACCTTGCGACTCGTAATTCATTCAACTAACTTGTTTTCCACATCAGTTAACTGAAATCAAGTGCAGAAAGAGAATAAGTTATTATTTATTGTCTGATTATCATTAAGGGATACTAATAATTGACATGCATTGTATTTTTAGATATGTGATTTATAAATAGACTTCACCCATGTTCTAAAAATAGAAACTCATCTAAAGATAAAATTTTCTCAACCATCTAGAATCAACATCCTACTAATTTTAGAATATGCTCACCATTCTAAAAATAGACATACACCTAAAAATAGCCTGTGGCCCCCACCTAGTGAAGGTGTTTAATTTTCACTATGATCATCATCTTGTTGAATCTCAACATTTTCAACCCTCTAGTCTTAGGCCTTCTCCTTGGCACTAGTTATACTGCCTCATTTTTCACACCATATGTTTCTAGTGCCTCCTCAAGCAAGACTTTGGATTTTTCTACCTCTCTTTGAGCTTTGATGAATTTTACCTCATCAATGACATATTTTGTTTTCCACTGTTGGTTCTCCTGCTCAAAAAAGTCAATGCAAAATTTAGACATCTCAAGGCTATTTTGTAGCTCCTTAATCTTGGCTTCTTTCTCCTTGATGATTATTCTAGTGTTCACACCATCATCATGCTCATCTACGTCAACAAGGTCAAAATCCTAGTCTCTCTCATGGAGGTCCTCCTACTCATTTATGATCTCTTCCTAAATATCTACCTCTGTCATCCTTTTCTTCCCCTTATCTACTTGCTTTGTTGATGTAGAAGGCAAGGCCCCTTCCACTATGTATGAAGCAAACACATGCTTGTGATCTCTCTGGTATGTTTTTTCCAATGGCTCCATCTCAACCACATTAGCCTTCTTAGGCTCAATGATATCAGATTTTCTAGGTGACCCAATCTCAATGTGAAATGGAGATGCTAGTGGTGAAGTGGGCGAAGGAGGATGATCTGATGATGATACATGAACTGTGGGCTAACATGGAGGAATTTATGTGCAAGGATTAGATGATGAAGGCACATCTTGGGTACGTTGAATAGGTGGAGCAGTGAATATGTAATTATCTATGAAAGAACTCCATGAAATGCTTAATTCTTTGAGGTGATTGAGGACTATGATTTTGATGACGGAATGGTGAAAGAGACTATTCATTTGGTGCTCATATTCTCTCCTTTGGATAATATATGCCATCTTGTCAATGATCCAGAAGAGGTAAAATTTATGTTTAGCATCTTGACTCTTATGAAGTGTAAATTCTTGAGAGCCTACCTTCACAAGAAAAGTATCTCATGATGATTTTCATCATAGGGGCATATCTCTCCAAGATGTAAGAGAAAGGAAATGTTCCCTTTCTTTATTTCTTATGCCTAGGTTTTATGTACAACTCAAAATAATGCTCCTCCACATCTTCTTGATTGAACCATGTTTCCCCAACATTTGGGATTCCAATAGTAGCTGATATAATGTCAGTGGACAAATTAAAAATGAAAACAACAAGGGTTACTTGTTGTCATAGAGATTGGAGATGAATAGCTTACTCAACATATGATGATGTTGGACCCTTTGTATTGTCTCACTGAATTCAAAACATCTTACGTTCTTAAAAAATGTCATTGTGATGGGATATGCCATGAGTTCTCTGGTATTTGTTGGATGAAATCTAAGGATTTTCCCTCCTTTGTGTGGCCTCCTCTCCTCTCTTTCTTCTTCCTCAATGTATCTTCTATTTTTTTATTCTTCCATAGTGTCTTAGTGTGGAAACCCTATGGAGATGGAATGATAGTGAATAATGAGTTTTGGGAAGTGGGAATTGGATGGGGAAATTTAGGGGGATGAGGGAAAGGGTTTACGAAATGAGGGAAGTGACAGGGAGTATTACTTTCATGGGGTTTGGGATAAGGAATTTTATTACAGGTTAGAGATTTTGGGAGCCTAGGAAAATGAGTAGCCTAGCTGTTAGGGTTTCAAAGTAAAAGGTTTTAGGGAAAATGGGAATGTGATATAGGGGGGTAGGGTAATTATGATGTGGGAAGGGAATGAAAGTTCTAGGGAGTTAAATTGAAATGAAACTGGGATTTAGGGGAAGATACTAGGGTTTCAAACTCAAAAATAGACACCAACTCTTTAAACAAGCTCAAACACCAACAAATTTACTTGATAAGGAGAGGAATGGTGGAAATGGTAACTTACTTATTTGTTGGAGATTGTAGAATTCTATGGCTGAAAATTTGAAAGTGATAGCATAATTTTTGGAGCTCCTGAGTGTTTTCAAGAAAGGGCACAATGCCCATGCCAAGGGTGCAACACATAATCCAGGGGTGCAGTGCCAAATAGAGAGGTATAACACAAAATGTAGAGGCACAATGCCAAACAAAGGGGCACAATGCCTAACTCTGTTTTGCAATTTTTCGCATTCCTTCAAAATTTTCGTGCTTTTGTTGAGGTTGCTTGATGATGACAAGGGAAAATGAAGTGTGAATTCGTGTTCTTTGGGTTCAAATACTTTATGGGATTTGATTTTGATGATTTTTAAACCCACATTTGCAATGTTTAAGTTCTCTTTTAAATTTGAAAAATGCCTTTTAATTGTTTCTTATTTTCTTTGAAGATTGATCATGCTGGAGTAGGAACTCGTTATAATTTTAAATTTGATGTGTTTGGCATATGGAACTGAGTTGGAATTTTTGGGAAAATAAGTACTTACTACATACAATGAACATAAAATTACATATCTTCTTTTTGGAAATTAATTACATTTCAGAACGAAACTCACACTTGAAATCAAAATTACAAATTTCGAAACCATCTTTACATGCTTGAAAATCCTCTTTAGATGCTAAAGGGATATTATTTGGATCACTATCATTGTATTTATTACCTTATGCAATGAAATGGCATTTTATTTAGAGCTTGGAAAAAATGAAAACATACAGACCTAATGAAGACCTTGAGTGATTAGACTTCATGGTGACTTTACTGACATAATGGCATGATTAAAAGGACTTTTAGGACTAAAGCATGCTCAGCAATACATGAAGCTTGGCTAGCAAATACAATCTTTTGAGGAGGAGTGATGCCTTTTAGACAGATACTACCATCAATGAGTAAATTTTTGTATGACCTAATGGAATGATAAAAAAATTCTGAGTGAGACGCCTAAAATGATATGAAAAGAATATTTTTTATCACTAAGTGAAATATGTAAATACCGACACTAACACCTACTACATCAATCATGTGTCCAAAATATATATACTTTGTCTTGCCAAATTTACATTTCTACCAATTGGAAATCATGTAATTATTCCTCAAGGTATTTAGTACTTGTGTGAAATGTAAAAAGTTATTTTTCCATGTATCACTAAAAACTAGTATGTTAACTAGACATACTATTGCAAATGATTTAATGAAAGGTTATAGCACATCATTCATCAATCTCATGAAAATTGCAAGTGTATCAAATAAACCCAAAGGAATTGCTAAACACTCGTGCAAACCTTGTCTTGAACATTTTATTCCACATGTCTTCAACTTTAACTCTCACTTGGTGGTAACCTTATTTAAGGACCACCTAAATAAAGAATTTAACTTGTCGTAGTTGATCGAAGGAGTATTTTTTTTGGTAGTTTTGAGTAAATCGTAATCACCCACGAGTTTTGAACCGGTGACCTTCTAGACAGAGTGTCTTAATAGTTCACCCCACCACTGACTTCTCTACACCATATGGGCTAGTTTATCGAAGAATTTTGTTGTCCTTAGTACATGAGATTTATTTTTTATGGAAATTTTGTTCAAGGCGTCGTAGTTAATGAACATTATCCAATTTTCATCCTTCTTTATCACCATAATGATGGATGAACCATATAGTGATGTACTATGTTAATGAATCCCTACACCAACAATTGCTTTACCTACTTCCTTAATGTCCTTTACTTCAATGATGGGCTTCTTGTATAATCAAAATGTTAGGAAGTGACGAATTCAACAACAAATGAATTATGTGATCAACACATCACTTGGGTGGTAGTCCCTAAGGTTACTGAAACTCTTTCTTATAGGTTTCAACCAATTTTTGTAATTATATAGTTTTACTTGTCACTACATCCTTCCAATAATGCATTCAACTCTAGCTTGTTTCCCTCTCCTTGTTTCTTTCCTTTTCTAAAACAAAATAGACAAACTTCTTCATGATACCCATAATTATTCTAGACTAAAGAATAATGACTAAAGAGAGTCTCTCTTAATCCTTGTGTTCATGTATGACATATTCATTTCCATCCTTGAATATCCCATACTTATTTTCTCTTCTCTCAAATGTGTAAACAAAAGTTGGAAGTAATCCTTGGGATTATTATTTGTTTTTCACCTTTCAAAAGGTTATTTTGTGCCATGCTGTTCTTTTCTAGATATTTGTACTTGATATTAAGAGTATTTAATCATGTTGGTTCATTATGGAACAAGTTTTATTGGTGTATTTTTAGATTATTATTAGAGAAAATATGTTAAGTTAATCTCGACTCAGTAAAATATTCATAGCTGTTATGTTAACAATGATGGTTTAAGGACCATGGTATTCATCATTTGTAACATTGAGCATATAGATTATGTTATCACTAAATTTAGGTTGATGGGTTGCTTCAACTATCAACCTAGTCTAAATATTTCAAACCTAGTTTTGGCTAGAACTTAGCCTTTCCAGCTCGAGAGGGCTCTCTTAAGGATATGAATGATACTCAATAGATAATGATTAAAAATATGGCTAAATCTTAAATATTATTTGGGTATTTGTTTATTTAGCTGAAGGATGATAATAAATGGCTACAATCGGGCACAGAATCGTAGGGAACTCAATTACATGAAAAACATCAAACTTGGAAGCTGAGGCATGTGTGCACTCTCATCAACACAAAACTTGAAAACTAAACCATATTCATACAAGAAATTGGAGCATGTTTAACCACAAATTCCATGTGATTATACATGAAGAAAAATAAATAAAAATCAATTATATAGATAAGGAAAACATATATGAGAGTACATGATAAAGCTCAGGTCTGAGAGAAGCTTTCTACAACTGTATATTACTCAGCCGAAAATATTACAAAAATATCTTGTAGCATGACATCCATCAACCTTTTATAACTCTAAAAAACTCTAATTTATAGAGTGAGGACTCATAAAAATTGTTTTCCACCTTTTATAGATTCAAATTCCCACCTCAGAGACCTGTTTCAGATAGGATTACAACACTTGGAGACTTCCAAGGGATATTTTTGTTTTGCAGAGTTTGAATACAAAAGGGACTCTTATTTCATTAAATAACTCAACAAATCAGTTTAATAACCTTTATCAACTATAACCAACTAATTTTATAAGTGTACTAGAGTGATGATGTGTCATTATGCCACGTGGATGCTAATTTGGACCTCCTCCAAGTCAAATTTTATAATTTTTCATAAATTTGGTTAGTGAAAATTTTGAAAGGTAGGCCTCAAAGATGAGTGTATAATTTCCAAACCCTGATGGATTTTCAGAAATGGAGAGAGGTTTTTGTATAAGGTCTTGTGTGGAAGAAAAACCTCTTTCCTATTTCCATTTTTTTTTTTATTTGGTCAGAAATTGAAGTTGAAGTTTATTGCTAAAACAGTCGTGCACAAGAAATTTTAGGAGAGTTTGTAGCGTTTTCCTTTCACCAAATTTTGCATAAAATTTGAAAGTTATGACTACTGAAAAATATTCCTTGGGTCTAATAAGATAAATAATTGCCTCTAGCACCCTCTTCCATGTATTTTTTGAAGGTGTTTTACCTTCAGGAAAGATTAGCAAGTTCGTAGCGAAAACTTAGCCTCAAGCCTGGAGCATGCTACTAACTCACCTAGTTTGGTAGAATTTTTGTAATTTCTTATTCTTTTAACCTCAAAAACACTAGTAGAGCTTTTATATGCTTGGTATGATAGTATTATACATAATATGCTCCAAATATGTGTTGCCTTACCATATTTCAACATCATCATCTAGCATAATCATTTTAATACCCTTTTCTTCAATTCTTCTTGTACCATCTCCATCGAACCAAACTAATTATACTGAGGTGTTAGCCAAATGATACAATGGAGTTAATATCTTGTAAACATAAATTTTTATGGTGAGCTATCTAATGGTGAGGTTAAAAAAGTGATGTTCTATTATGCTTGATGATGTGTTTACCATGATGAACTCGTAACCTAAATTTCCTCCATGATGAGTATTCTCACTAACGAAATACTCCATTGATATTATTTGACCATCCTAGCTGACTGATGTGCTTTAAGAAGACATTTAATGCTTGAAAAATTTGAAAATTCTCTCTTGCTACAAAAAGAGAGTTTTTAGGCAAGTTCATAGCGAATTCTCCCTATTTTACACTCATTTCGCTACGAACTTTGGTATTCTTGTCAAATTCACTGTAACGACCATATTTACTCATGCATGAGATATTTTTGATTTTTCTTATGACAATAATTTAACTGCATGGAATATGAACACATTGAACCTTTAGGACTATATAAAAATTCACGAAATTTTATCTATTCTCATGAATTTATTTGATAAACATACTAGACCTAATGCAAAATGACCTCCCTAACCAAACTAATTGTTATTGACGATAACACTGGCTCCACTAGGGATGATGTGCCCTAGAGGTACAAAAAATAACTTGTAGCTCCAGTTCCTTATCCATTGGGATGATCCCAAACATGCAAACTTATATTTATTCCAAAACCGAACCACTTATACAAACTAAAAATCAAATAGTACATGTTTGCAAACTGAAAACTGGATAACAAAACTAACCATGCTGAAAATTGAAATTATGATTTAGACAACTTATTTATGTATAAAGCTACTCCAACAACTAAAGACCAAAATTTCAATTCAAGCAATATGAAACCTCTAGTATAACCCATCAAAGAGCTCATCCAAGAACTAGGCCTCTTGATTTTTCTTCAGTGGTCCATCTATTAGCAACTCAGAATAAAAATTGAATCCATAACCTAAAATTATAAATGAAAAAAAATTCCACCTTCACTAATGACTGAAATAGGCTTACCAAAGGATCTTTAAAATCATGAATAATTTCCTCTTTTGATGAAATCAAAAAATCAACAATAGGATCCTTGGAAACACTGAAAGATACCCTATCTTGATTATCAAAAAGGATAATTTTAATTCATAACTGCATGTTGTCTCTATTTTATGTCTTCATTTTCAACATCATTCTTGGCTTTGGCTGTTCCTGAAAATACTCAATGGGAGGAACCATATCATATGCTACATGGATGTTTGGAAATTAATTTTCATGCATTACAATTAGAACTTGATGTATATCATCATGCACAAAAAAAAAAAAAATTGGTCATTTAAATTTGTAGCTGGACAATATGGGACAACAACTTGTAGATCAAAAACTTGTTGATTATTCTCCATTAGGTCTTCCTCATGACAAACTTTATGCATAGTCAAGGAATCAACGTTCTCCTGATGATAAAAAGAAAAATGTTTCACATAAGCTTCTCCTTGCTCCTTCCAATTTTCACATTGCTCAGCATTCAAAGGTTTAGAAAATGAAAAAAGTGAAGAGAATTGTAACTAACCATATTTATGTGCCTCTTTATCACCTAAATATTGTGAAAACTGCTGAAAATTTTCACATATTCCATAGGGTATAAATTGGTTGTCAAAGTGTTGATCCATTTCATCTTCAAGCAAAGAAGACACATATGTTGGTTGGAAACCTTCTTGATTATGATGAAAACTAGCATGAGAAGAGGAATCATAAAGTTCCTCTAACATATCTTCATCCATGCACACTCCATTATCACCATATCTTTTAAGAATTATACCTTAGTTTCGAAGTTCCTAGAAAGCAAGTGAAATGTGCAGAGGAAAGACTCAATACCTATATGAATTAGGCATTCAATAATTTAGTTTAGAATCATAATCTTGAAATGACCTTTAAGAACATCCATCGATACAATTAGTTGATATTTCTAATCTAGGAAATAAAATGACAAAATAGTAAAAGAAACTATATAACTATGAATTCTTATTGCTTCAAAATTAGTTCGATTTGAAAATAGAAAAATCTGTCTTCACTAAATATTTCAGAAGAACAATGATTACACATTTATTCTAAAATTAATACTAAGAAAGAAAATAAACTTTAATATATAAAATCAAGTAAGTCTCACACATTTTAGGCAGTTGATCTAAAAGTATGAGAGATGGTAAATTGAGATGCTCCATATGTATGCAAGACCAAATCAAAATGAAGGAACATTCATGAGTAAGGTACCACACTCTAATTATGTATTCAAAGCTTGAGCATGACTCCAATTTTACACATGATTTGATAGGAGAAATATTCCCCTATTTATACAAAATATGAGAAGCTATCTCATTAATAAGAGTCCATCAATCTCTCCCTATATCTCTAGAGTTACAATCCAAATAGGAAGCGATAAGGAACTTGTATTCTTAGAGTTAAAATACAAATAGGGAATGAGACACATATATTTATGATCCCATGATCTTCTCCATCCAAATTCGAATTTGGCCTTTGGAGGTCACATAATGGTCTTTTGGAAGCGTAATATTCCCAAATTTTCACCTCATATTTGGAATATTAGAGTTCTTAAATTTCTTAATGAATTTGGTAAATAAAAGGGTGGAGGGACCCATAATCCTCAATATGAATAAATATCAACTTTTTGTGTGTGAATGTGGATTAATGAATCCCAGATATACATAATGACATAGTTGAGCAACTTCTAATGTGATTGAAATTTGAGATCATGTCTCATTAATTGAGATACATCATGGAGGTTGATACAACCAACTAAGATCTTGAAGATGTCAAATAGAAGATCATGGAGTATTCATCATAAGATGATAGAGGAATTTGTGCAATTAATGTACACATGATGGAGAGGGTGTACATTACACCTAGACATGATTGATGACTTGGTCAAACAACACAGTCAAACATGCAGGATATTTTCCACATGAACAACTCAGTCTCGATGAGGGCCAAGGCTTGGGAAGGCTCAAACATTATATGAAGAAGATGAAGGCAAGGATGAGGAAATTCTTGTCATTATTGATGTTGAGGATTGTTTTAGATCTGTAATTGTCATGTGACATTCCATTTCTTTCTTAGGTTGTTTAGCAGAGATTGCAAGTGTTGTTTAGAACAGGTTGTTCCTAGTTGGAAATCCCACCTCTTTCTTTGAGTAGCTCTGGAAAGAGTATTGTACTTCATTATACATCAAGTATTAGTGCCACATATATTTTTCTACTTTTGACAGAACATCCATATTCAAAAATTGCATATTTCTAAAGATCAGTTTGGAAGCTGGAAGTTGTCTTCAGTACTTCAGCTACAGAACTGGTGAAGGTTTATTCCTATCACCTTGGGCTTAAATATTAGCATTCCCAGAGATTCATACCATATCTAGAATTAGGCCAAAAGTTATTAACCTACTAGTAGCAGTAATACCTTCAAGAATTACGCTGTCCATTTTGCAGATCCAAAAAGAGGAAGGAAGTTGCTAGCATTTCAACTAGTAATCCTCTGAGGAATCATCGCCTCACCTTGCCATGAGTATTTCCATTAGCCTGGAGTTATTGAAACATATTTCAATAGGGATAAGGCCACTCTTTCCCTCTCAATGCATTTTCTATTGGTAGTTTTGTTGCAGCAGCTCTAATCATCGTTGGAGGATTGAGAAGCTAGATCTAGAGCTTCTAGCTTGTATGTCTGAAGAAGGGATCAACCCTTAAAGCTTGTTGGGTATGTGTTATATTCTTTCCACGATTGGCCCCACGCGCTGTATGTTGCGTCGGGCGTAGCTGGGGGGTCACGAGGGGCGAAGCAGTCCCCACCGTTGGGGTCCGGGGCAGCGCCGCGACCAAAATTTGTTTTTTGTGCGGACCCACTCATAGGCGGATCCGCCCATGGTTTTGTGCATGGTTTTGCACATGGTTTTGGGGTTCGATGGTTTTCGGCCCCTACTATTTTTGTAGATCCGGTCAAGGGAACTACGGTTATGTTCTAATCCAGGGTTAATGGATTGGGGTTTATGTATGCTCCGGCATGTATATATATGTGTTGTAACACTAAAATGAATATAATGAAAAATCAAGCTGGTCGTCCCGATTTGGGATCCAGGGGAAAATCTCTGTGTTTATCTGTTTTATGTTTTATGCTCTCGCAATTGTTTATTTTTCTGTTATAAGATTCGTGTGTAGATAATTTCTGTTCAGGGTTAAAACCTACATTTGGTATCAGAGCTGTTTCGGCTTCAAGGGGACACCTTTGTTGTTGAGGGTTTTTTTCTCGGGCCTGTGGTAGACCCTGTGCAGTGGGAGATCTACGGGATCGATTCTTGCGGTGAAAGAAGATGGCGAGCGGCGGAAAGATAGAGATCGAGAAATTTAATGGTCAAAGTTTTGAGTTGTGGAAGCTCAAGATGGAGGATCTGCTGGTGGATAAAGATCGGTGGATCGCGGTAGATCCAGGTACTAAACCAACGGCAATGTCAGATGAAGACTGGAAGAAACTGGATCGGAAGGCTAAGAGCACAATACGGTTGTGTGTCTCAGATTCAGTATTGTTGAATGTATCTGGGGAAGCTATGGCGAATAATTTGTGGGAAAAACTTGGGACTTTGTACCAATCTAAGTCTCTAGTGAATAAGTTGTTCCTGCGGAAAAAGCTGTATAACCTGAGGATGAAGGATGGAGACTCGGTGACAGAGCATTTGAACGCCTTCAATACTGTGGTAAGTCAGCTGTTGTCTGTTGATATTAAAATCTCAGATGAAGATAAGTGCATCTGTTTGTTGTGCTCTCTACCAGACTCATGGGACAGTCTGGTTACTGCAATAGGTAGCAATACAACTACCTTGAATTTTGATGACATTGCCTCAGTCTTGCTGTCGAAGGAAATGAGACGGATAAATATGGAGGGTTAGAATGGAGATGCCTTATCTGTACGAGGAAGGTCCCGGAACAGAAACAAGAATAAGGTTTCAAGTGGGACATCTAAATCTAGAGGGAGATCTAAATCTCCTGGAAAGTTTGTAAAGGTGTGCTGGAAATGCGGAAAGGAAGGGCACTACAAAAAGGAATACAGATCTAAAGCTCCTGAGAAAGGAAAGGGATCTGATGAAGGTCCTTCTGCAGAGGCAAAAACCACCTCGGATGAAGGTGGGGATGTGTATTTGGCTTCTTCTTCAAATAAACATGTAGATCATGAGTCATGGTTGATTGACTCAGGTGCATCCTTTCACTTCACTCTCCATAGGGAGTGGTTCTGCGAGTATGAGAAATATGATGGTGGTGATGTCTTCCTAGGGGATGATACGAGGGCCAGAATCATCGGACGTGGAAAGGTCAAGCTGAAGCTGCAAGGTGGAAGGATTAGAACACTTCCTGGTGTTCTGCATATTCCTGCATTGGCCAGAAATCTGATTTCTGTAAGCAAGATGGATGATGCAGGCGTAAAAACAGTGTTTGAGAAAGATGCCTGCAAGATGGTTCGGGGAGCAGTGGTACTAATGCGGGGAGTACGGACTGGAACTCTGTACAAGCTACAAGGTAGCACTGTTATTGATGGGTGTAACATTTCTATGGTTCCTGAAAGTGGAGCGGAAAGCCTAGCTGTCTCTGGAGAAAAGACCATGCTATGGCATCAAAGGCTTGGACATATTGGAGAGAAGGGCCTTCGGATACTACATAGAGATGGTATGGTAGAAGGTATGTCTAATTGTTCTTTGGATTTCGATTTCTGTGAACATTGTGTATATGGGAAGCAGAATCAGGTGAGTTTTCCTTTTGGTGCTAAGAGGGCAAACAAGATATTAGAACTTGTGCACAGTGATGTGTTTGGGCCTGTGTCAGTTCCATCACTGGGAAAGTCTGTGTACTATGTTTCATTCATAGATGACTTCTCGAGGAATACATGGATATATTTCTTGAGGAAGAAATCTGAAGTCTTTGACAAATTTAAAGAATTTAAGGCTCTGGTGGAAAACCAGACAGAGAAGAAGATAAAGGCGCTGAGGACAGATAATGGTGGGGAGTTATGCAAGAAGGAATTTGAAGAGTTCTGTAAGAAGTGTGGTATAGCACGGCAGAAGACTACTCCATACACACCTCAGCAAAATGGAGTTGCAGAAAGAATGAACAGAACACTGATGGGAAAGGCAAGAAGCATGCTCAGTGGTATCGGTTTAGGACAAGAATTCTGGGCAGAGGCAGTGGAGACTGCATGCTATCTGGTTAACAGATCACCTTCATCAGTGTTGGAGGATAAGACCCCACATGAGGTATGGACTGGTAAGAAACCTTATCTTTCACATCTAAGGGTATTTGGATGTGATGCATATGTACATGTTCCAAAGGAGAAAAGGACCAAGTTGGATAATAAATCTGAAAAGTGCATCTTTATTGGGTATAAGGATGGTTTAAAGGGTTACAAGATTTGGAACCCAGAAACAAGGAAGGTTGTGTATAGCCGAGATCTGGTGTTTAGAGAAGTGAAAGATGTTGTTAAACATGAAGTCCTACCAAAGGAAACTGAGAAGATAGAGTTTGAGCTAAAGGAGGATGAATCAGACTCTACAACAGAAGAAGACTCAGAAGATGAAGAGCCACAAACACCATCTTTGAGAAGATCAGTTCGAGAAAGAAGGCAAGCAGAAAGGTATAATCCATCTGCTTTTTGTTCAGGTTTTGCCTTAACTATAACTGATGATGAACCCAGAACTGTCAAGGATGCAGTAGATTCAGAGGATGGAAAACTCTGGAAGGAGGCCATGGTTGATGAAATGGCATCCTTGCACAAAAATGATGCATGGGATTTGGTGGAGTTGCCAGCTGGAAGGGAGCCCATCGAGAGCAAATGGGTGTTTAAGAAGAAGATGAATGTAGAAGGCAAGGTGGAGAAATTCAAAGCTCGATTGGTATCAAAGGGTTATTCCCTGGTGCCGAGAATTTATTTTGGTGATATTTTTTCTCCTGTTGCCAAAGTTACCTCTATTAGATTACTTCTATTTGTTGCTGCTGCGTTTGATTTTGAGATAGAATATATGGATGTGAAGACAACTTTTCTTCACGGGGATCTGGAAGAGGAGATCTATATGAAGCAACCTTAAGGCATTATGGTGAAAGGTAAGAAAGAGCTAGTATGTAGGTTAAAGAAGTCTCTGTATAGGTTAAAACAGTCACCAAGGATGTGGTAGCAGAAATTTGATACCTATATGCGGGGACTTGGCTTCACCATAAGCAAGGAGGATCACTATGTTTATTTTAAATTAATTGGTGACCATGTTATTTATTTGGTATTGTATGTATATGATATGTTGTTGATTGGAAATGACAAAGAAATCATCCAATATTTGAAGGACCAATTGTTCTCCAAATTCTACATGAAGGATCTTGGTGCTGCAAACTATATTTTGGGCACGGAAATTAAGAGAGATCGGGCAAAGAGGAAGCTACGGATTAAACCGAGGAGGAAGTATGTCGAGACTATATTGCGGAGGAGGTTCAATATGCGGGATAGTAAACCGGTGAATGTTCCTATTCTTGTAGGTGTAAAGTACATGTGTGAGCAGTGTCCCAAGACACAAGAAGAAGAGGAGTATATATCCCGTGTTCCATATGCAAATGCGGTGGGTAGCATAATGTATGCAATGGTTTTACTAGATGTACTAGACTGAGACATTGCACATGCAGTGGGAGTATTGAGCGGAGTTTATGTCAAGCAGGAAGGAGCCTTTGGACGACGGTCGAGCGGTTTTCAGATATTTACGTGGCACTAGTGATTATGGCTTGTGCTACCAGGGAAGACTAGGATTGGAAAGAATGTTGGACATTCATGGTTTTGTTGATGCAGACTGGGCAGGAGATCTGGACTAAAGAAGATCTACAAGTGGGTATGTGTTTAGCCTATTTGGACATGCAGTCAGTTGGATGAGTAAAAGACAGTCTGTAGTGGTGCTTTCAACTACAAAGGTAGAATACATAGCAGCCACTCATGCAAGCAAGGAAGAAGTTTGGTTGCAGAGGTTATGTTCAAGTATGGGGTTGGTACAGCAAGCTATAAGGATAGACTGTGATAGCCAAAGTGAAATTTCCTTGGCTAATAACCCTGCTTATCATTCAAAGAAAAAGCACATTGATGTTCAATATCACTTTATTAGAGATATCGTTGAGGCTAAAAGGGTGTTGTTGGTAAAGGTGGACACTTTGAAGAATGTTGCGGTCTCGTGGCGCGGTCTGTGGCTTTCGAAGTTCTCTTGGTGTAGAGAAACAATGGGTGTTGAAAGGAGTGGGCCCAATTTCACTATCTCCTGTGCCCCATTTGTGGGAAAGAAAAGAACAAGTGGGAGAATGTTGGGTATGTGTTATATTCTTTCCACGATTGGCTACGCGTTGTATGTTGCGTCGGGCATAGCTGGGGGGTCACGAGGGGCGAAGCAGTCCCCATCGTTGGGGTTCGGGGCAGCGCCCCGGCCAAAATTGGTTTTTTGTGCGGACCCACTCATAGGCGGGTCCGCCCATGGTCTTGTGCATGGTTTTGCACATGGTTTTGGGGTTCGATGGTTTTCGGCCCCCGGTATTTTTGTAGATCCGGTCAAGCGAACTATGATTATGTTCTAATCCAGGGTTAATGGATTGGGTTTTATGTATGCTCCGACATGTATATATATGTGTTGTAACACTAAAAGGAATATAATGAAAAATCAAGCTGGTCGTCCCGATTTGGGATCCAGGGGAAAATCTCTGTGTTTATCTGTTTTATGTTTTATGCTCTCGCAATTGTTTATTTTCTATTATAAGATTCGTCTGTAGATAATTTCTGTTCAGGGTTAAAACCTACAAAGCTTAGATTTGATCTGGTGACATATTTCATCCATATATTTCATATATCTAGCTTCATATCTATAATTCCCAATAGATCAAGGATAAAATCCTAGGAGGGTGATTTTCCAAAGTAGTAGATCTGGAAAATCCTTTCCGGGTTATCTTGCGAATCCATCACATTGGCCAGATATTGAACCTTGGCATCATCTGAGCTCTTGATTTGAGTAGATATAAATTTTCCTTTCCATCTTGTAGTCATATATTCATATTCTCCTGAAGGGACAATGCAGTATTTTCTTTAGTGGCTCTTCAGTTACGTAGTGCCTATTGTGGCATGTCTTCTGGGTGATTCCAGGAAATATTTTTGGCTAGATCTCCTCATATTTTGTACATTGTTTAACTGAATCTTCTCCAATATAATAAAATGGCTCAGCTTCTCTGTAAATTCTGACGTTGTCTTTAGATTTAATTTTTACTTTATTGTAGTTCTTATATTGTGTTTAAGTATTACTGCATTCTCCCTTTTTGGGATATTACAGTGGTACCAGAGCATGGTCTTTGGATTCGCTTGTGGACACTTCATCTTTTGCATCAAAATAAGGAGTAGATGAGATCTATCATGAAGGATGATAATTTTTCCACTCCTCTTTTTAGATCCATGCAATATCTCTCCAAGGAGGTCTATCAAATGAAGAAGGAAAGGCAAAGGAAGGATCCAAGAAGAAGCCTTGAAGAGGAAGGTCCAAGCAGTTCCTATCAGTAGAAAAGGAAACTGGAGAATCATAGATCTCCTCATAGATCTACTATGCTCACTTTCTTTAAAGAAGGTGAGAGGTATAGAAATAAAGAAATAAAATAACCTAAGACTCATGAGTCTCTCAGTTTGTATCTTAAGGAGTACAAGGAAGAGTGTAAAGCCCTCAAAGAAAGTCTAACCCTCCAAGAATTCTTTGAACTCAAGGAAGAAATAAGGTCCTATAGCAGCAATAGAAGGAAGAGGCACAATATATTTTATTTGCCTAAATTTTATGGATCTTCCTCAAGCAATGTTAAACCTTGGAGGAGAGATTTGCATACATTTTTCAAGCTACATCCTGTGGCTGAAAAAGGAGCTATCCAAATTTCAGCACTTCATCTTTTAGGTGGAGCCAAGGATTATTGGTTTAGTCACATGGAGCATGCAAAGGTGACTAAATATTCATACTTATTTCACAAGTTGAGGAAGAATTTTGATGTGAATAAGACAGAGATGTGCCACAAAGATACATATCCTAAGGAAACAAAGGAGCATGTCATTCTTGTCACTTTGGAAAAGAAGTCACTACATTCGCCACTAGTTGCAAAAGTAATTACATTCAGAGAAGAGACACTTGTAACCTTGCAAGATAATCTTGAGCTTTTGATATGTAGAGTCCCATGCATGATTCAGGAGATGCATGAGGAAGAGGAGGAACATTCTAGCGCTGGTACATTGGAAGAAGAGCATGGAGCAAAAAAGTTGTAGGCTTGTTGAATTAATCGTAAAATACAGAAGAGGTATTGTAATAATAATATATTATATATAAAATGGATAAGGGATGATCATAAATGTTACAATGAGGCCCTACTTATATACGTAGGTAGGTGAACTTTCATGAATGGGCATGTCTTTTAGACATGCCCTTTCACTAACTTAATGACTACTTTACATAATCCCTATTTAACTATTAATAACTATATTAATTATATCCGTTATGAATTATATTCATAACATTGCCTTCTTCTCGAAAATTTTTGTCCTCAAAGCTTAATTTTTCGACAAATTTCGTCATTTGGGATTATCTTCTTCACATGTAATTGAGCACTAGTACCCCACCTTTGTAGAATTCTCTTTCATAATGTTGTTTTTGAAAACTAAGGCTTTTGTTAATTTTGTATATATATATATATATATATATATATATATATATATATATTGTTTTGTTTTGTTTTGTTTTTTTCTTTTTTTCTTTTTTTTTTAAATTATAAATTAAATAATAATATACATATATTTTAATATATATAGTTATAATATATATATATATATATATATATATATTAGTTTTTAACTATATAGTTATAATATATATCAGTCCTAAATGTTTTTAAAAGCATCACACCTCTTACTGATACATCGATACATAACTCTGTTCATCGATTGTTGACCCCGTTTATTTATTTTTTTGATCCGCAACAACATGAGTCACCAATAAGAGTTTATTGCCTTCTTGGCCATGAATACGACACTCTCTAAAGCAACTAGCTCACAAGAAATCAAGTTCTCGCAGGACTCTTTCAAAGAATTCATGCCATAGAACTTGACAGTTTCGAAAATGGCATAAGCATCGTCGACATGACAACATTGAAGGCGACCTATATAGAGAAATTTAATCACTGCTACAAATCCCGAATGCTTTATGTTGGGGATCTCCATAAATTTTTCCATAGATTCCTTGAAAGAATTCTTAGAAAGGATTCTGCAGAGTACATCAGATGCTTCCCTGAGCATGCACAGGTGGGCTAGTAACTGCTTGGTGTTATTGTCCAGCAAGAAGGCAATGCCATAATTTGGGTTTTTCAAACCAATGGCATATATTATCTTGGCCACTTCTTTTCCCACCTCTCGGGTATATTCAAAGGAAGAGAGGTAATATAAGGATAATAGGTATAACACAAACTTTATTTCCTTCAAAAAGTATTCATATCCCTTTACTGAGAAAAATGTCTCTTTGTTTCCTGGCCTGTATGGGAAATAAAGAGGGATTAGACTCAAGTTTTTCCACAAGATCTTTGAACTCACTTTTGTTTTGTTATCTTCGATCACTGCGTAGTTCTGAGTAGTGATGGCTATAGCTTTTTTTGATACCTTGCCTGGAATAGCTCTTGAAGCTGTTAGTCTATGACCAGATCGTGAAGATGAACGGTCCCCACCCCCATTTGTAATTGTTTTTGAATTATTAGTTTCCAATCTTGCTCCCGCACCTATAGGCATTTCTTTTGCTGGGTCATAAAGTTTTTGGAGCACACTTGCTGGCCTCTGTCGTTCAAGAACAACAGTTAAGGTAGGACCTTGCAATTCTTTCCTGCCCTTTGTTATCAATTCTTGTCCACAAACTCGGGTAATTTCTACCAGAGAATCTTCTATGGCTTTTCGAACCTCCACCGACTTATTCTCAGTTCCAAGGTCCAAATAGTTATATGAAATTTTTCTGATCATGTGGCTAGTTTTAGAATCTGTCTGTTTTCGTTTCCCACCTCTATAGCATTTATGGCCAATTTCAGAGTCTCTGCTAGTGGGATTTCCCTCCCCATAACTATTTTGACTGCTGGAACATTCATTGGGATATTTTGTCGACTGTTTTACCTGAAACCTCATAGACAAGGGAACATAATCATCTAAATCATAATCTTCATCTTCATGATCCTTATCTATATCAAGACCAACTTCATTTGGATCCTTATCTTGATCAACCTCAAAATAAATAATCTTGATATCTTCATCGTCATCAGTTGTATTTACATACTCAGTTTTCATATACCCACTTTGATTTTCATTCATGTCACAATAGTTGTTGAGATCATCCTCCTTTTTTTCACCATCTTGATTCATATCATTTTCATAATGGTCATTAAATTCAATTTCCATATCGTTTCCAACTTCCTCACTCTCACTACCATTGTCCATATCATTCATATATTCTTTGTCTTCCTCCAAGTCAGCAATTTTGATATCTTCCCCTTCTTCATCAATGGCATTGTTTCCTCCACTTTTACGGTGTGAATTCATATCTTCCTTCACATCACCTTCATCTAAATCTGAAATTTTCATAACTTGATCTTCTGCAGAATGTAGTGATTCTTCATGATTATCATTTGAATTGTATGAATCAGTTGAAATATTTTGTTGACTATGTTCAATATTCTGGAATATTGGTTTTTGCATTATATTTATCTTGTCCAAAATGGTGTTCATCTTCTACATTTTATTTTTATGATTGTCTTTGGACTCGCTACGGATTTTCAACATTAGTCTATCTATCCAATTTGTCATGTCTTGAATTTGTTTGATGTCATCAGAATTTCTTGTAAACTTATCCTCAAGATTGACTAAGCGTTTAGTGAATTTATCAGAATTATTGATCTTACTCTCCAGATAGATCAAATTTTTATTGAAATCATCCATTTTTATTGATTTCGAGGCACAGCATGTAATAATTGAAGGTAGCCAAAAGTGGCGTAGATGCTTCCTTCTAGGCGAGAAGATCACTACTCTGATGAAGGTGAGGGTGTGCGGGGGTTGATAACGATGTTCTGGTCATGATAGGGTAATGAAACTAGAAAGCAGGTGGCAGCAATAGTGATCACAGAGATCCTAAAGAGCGATCGCTCTGTTACCAAATGGAGCAACACAGTTGTAGGCTTGTTCACTTAATCATAAAATATGCAAGAGGTATTGTAATAATAATATATTATATATGAAATGGATATAGATGATCATAAATGTTACAATGAGGCCCTGCTTATATACCTATGCAGGTGACCTTTCATGAATGGGCATGTCTTTTAGACATGCCTTTTCACTAGCTTAATGACTACTTTACATAATCCATATTTAACTATTAATAACTATATTAATTATATCTATTATGAATTATATTCGTAACAGAGTAGCCATCTCTCTTACTAGCAGTTGGAGACACCATTTTCCCAGTTGGAGGAACTCTTGTGTTCTATCAAGAGGTTCCCATACATCAGTTAATCCAAGGTATTCATACACATTCATCACTTATTGTTTTAGTAGATCTTATTGAAACTTATGGGGACATTCCATCAGGGCCAATGCATGACAAAGGGTTAGATCCAAATGCTGATCTGAAGCATCAAACTATCACAGCATAGAGGACCCTTGATATAATCAAGGAGGAGATGAGCAGCTATCCCAGTTTGTCATGGATGGACTATATTCAACCTATTGAGTTGAAGTGTAGAGTTTTAGAAGAAGGGATGAGCATGATCCTATGTTCAATGACTGTTTATGAGATTAGTATTGTACCTTGCTTTGAGACAGTATATGTATTACCTTGCAGATCTACAGTGCTATCACTTAGTAGCAGTGATAATGATTAGGCCCCATTATTCTTGGAGCATTCTAAAGGTAGCTTCATTCATGAAGTAATGGAGGATAAGATGATGAATGGTAGACATCTAGATATGAGAAATATTTTCTCCTTTATTGATGACACTTTCTCAATGAGCATCTCACAGCTCAAAGAGAGACTTCTACCTGTAGCAGATCTAGAACCTCATTGGTTTTGGGAGGCCATGGATGAGAAGAAGATCTCATCAATAGATCTCATTGGAGGTGCACTTCAATATTTCATGGAGTGCAAGGATCTTCATCAGTTTGAGGAGGTTGGTGTCCTACAATGGGAGGATACCAAGTGTTTGTAGAATGAGATCCATCATCCACATTGGGATGAATGGTTGATAGTATGGAGCAAGGGGTTGCCAACCACTTGTAGATCTATGATATAGGCCAACAAGAAGCATGGCTGCGCTGGTTGCTCTTGGGTGAGTATGGTTACTACCCAAAGGTTCTTATTTTCTTGTCTCATGCATTATGTCTCAATGATAGAATGAATAAGAAGAAGGCATGGTTACTTTGGTTGTTAAGAAGAGAGTTTGGACATCACCCGTTAAATATTATGTCCATGTATTTACTCTTGTTTGGGGTATGTCTCATATATCTACATGTATTTCTGTTTGGGATGTATCTCATGTTCATGTATGTACTTGGGTTTGGGAGAAGGTATCACTCTCACATGATGTGGCATAGAGGAGCTTGTTTGTATTATGTTGATAAGACATATCACATGTCCATTTCTTCATTGTTGATCCATGAATTTCATCATGATAATGCAAGAAGGCAGCGGGAATCCTTGTTGCTTTGGTTACTATTGGGAGAGTATGGGCTGAATTCTTCCCATACATTACATGACATTGATGGAGGATGGAAATAGGAGGCCTTACAATGTTGGCTTTTGTTGGGTGATTATGGTCATTGTACTTGGTATGATGATGATGTTATGGGGCATCAAGATGCCTTATTAAGGTGTCTTCTCTTGAGAGAATATGGCCACTACATTTGTTACAATGATGATGTGGTATGGTAGCAAGAGGCATTGCTGGGATGGCTACTTTTGAGAGAGTATGGCTCTCATATTCTCATTGATGGTTTGGCATGGCAACACGAAGCATTGTTGAGGTGGCTTATTTTGAGAGAGTATGAATCTCTTACTTGTTTTCATGATGATATAGCATGGTAGTAGAATGCTTTGTTACATTGGTTGTTATTAGGAGAATATGGTTCGACATTGTTCATGTTTTCCCATATGTCTCTACTTCTTGTTTTCACTATGATGATGTGATGTTTGATTCCTACATGTCCAACATGGCTAATGATGAGGGCATTGATGTATGCAATCTACTCTATGTATCATGGGTTGGAGAGATAGTTCATGAGTTGGGACTTTCCACTTTTGGAATAAACCACTTTATCTTATGTATCTCATGTATAGAGGAGAACTTTGGTCATCATATGGTTGCCACTTGGAGATTCATTGATGAGGGCGGGTATCTAACTTTTTAGTTGGAAGCCATTCTAGACATTTTAGAGAGACAGCCTTGGAGCTAGACATGCATAGCACATTGTGACAGATGGGAAGACCTTCCATATAAGGATGCCATTTGGAGGGAGGATGTTTTCTATAACATCCACTTTTGCAGTTTCTTGAGGACAAGCAACATTTTGCTGGGGAGGTTTGTAAAATTCCCAATTTTTCACCTGATATTTGGAATATTAGAGTTCTTAACTTTCTTAATGAATTAAGTAAATAAAAGGGTGGAGGGACCCATAATCCTCAATATGAATAAATATCCACTTTTTGTGTGTGAATGTGGATTAATTAAGCCTAGATCTACATAATGAGGTAGTTGAGCAACTACTAATGTGAATGAAATTGGAGATCATGTCTCATTAATTGAGATAGATCATGGAGGTTGACACAGTCAACTAAGATCTTGAAGAGATCAAACAGAAGATCATGGAGCATTCATGATAAGATGATGGAGGAACTTGTGCAATTAATGCACACATGATGGAGAGGGTGTACATTGCACCTAGACATGACGGATGATTTGGTCAAACAATGCAGTCAAACATGGAGGATTTTTTCCACATACACAGTGCAGTCTAGATGAAGGCCAAGGCATGGGAAGGCTCAAACATTATATAAAGAAGATGAAGGCAAGGAGGGAGGCATGTTGGTGATTCTTGATGTTAAGGATCTTTTTAGATCTAGAATTTTCATGTGACATTCCATTGCTTTCTTGGGTTGTTTAGTAGAGATTACAAGTGTTGTTTAGCACAGGGTGTTCCTAATCGGGAATCCCACCTATTTCTTAGAGTAGCTCTAGAAAGAGTATTATACTTCATTCTACATTAGGCATTGGTGCCACATATATTTTCCTACTTTCTGCAGAACATTCATATTCAAAAATTTCAGATTTATGAAGATTAGTTTGGAAGGTGGAAATTGTCTTCAGTACTTCAGCTGGAGAATTGGTGAAGGTTTATTCCCATCACCTTGGGCTTATAGATCATCATTCCAAAAGCTTCATTTCAGATCTGGCATCAGGCCAAAATTTATTGACCTCATAGCAACAGTATCTCCTTCAGGAATTGCACTGTCCAATTTGTAGATCTAAAAGGAGGAAGGAAGTAACTAGCATTTCAGCTAGTAATCCTGTGAGAGATAATCCCCTCACATTGCCATCAGTATTTCCATCAACCTGGAGTTTATTGCAGCAATTTTTAGCAGGAAGAAGGCCTCTCTCTCCCTCACAATGCAGTTTCTATTGGAAGTTGTGTTGAAGAAACTGTAATCATCATTGGAGGATTGAGAAGCTAGATCTAGAGCTTCTAGCTTGTAGATCTGAAGAAGGGATCATCCCTTCAAGTTTAGATCTGATCCTGTGACATATTTTATCCATCTATTTTTTAGATCTAGCTTCATATCTATAATTCCCAGTAGATCAAGGATCAAATCCTACGAGGGTGATTTTCCAAAGTTGTAGATCTGGAAAATCCTTTCTGGGTTATCTTGGGAATCCATCACATTGGCCAGATCTTGAATCTTGGCATCATCTAAGCTCCATATTTGAGTAGATATACATTTTCATTTTCAACCTACAGTCATATATTCATATCCTGCTGAAGGGACAATGCATTATTTGCTTCAGTGGCTCTCCAGTTATGCAGTGCCTGTTGTGGCATGTTTCCTGGGTGATTCTAGGCCATCTTTTTGGCTAGATCTCCTCATATTTTGTACATTGTGTAACTCAATATTCTCCAATATAATAAAATGGCTCAGCTTCTCTATAAATTCTGATGTTGTCTTCATATTTAATGTTTACTTAGTCATAGTTCTTATATTGTGCTTAAGTATTACTGCATTCTCCCTTTTTGGGATATTATAGGAAGCTTATTTTTGACCTACACATGGCAACAAACTCATTCCACCTGTTAGGTATAAGTATGTCCATATTATTTTCTAATTTTCAACCCCAAATTCACTTAAAAATACTAGGAATTAATAAATTTTTGAAAAACATAAATGTAACCTAATAGTGGTAATGGTAAGGTAAATGTAATGAAATGGAGGTGGAGTGAAGGTGATAATATGGAAATGTAAGTGAAAATGTAATGAAAGTAAATGACAATTTCAATGCCCAACAACACTCCAATTACAAAATCTCAATAAGACTCTGAGTTTAGGAATTCATTCCTACATAATTTTACATGGAAATTGGTATAACAATAGTTAAATTTCCTCGCTTAACTATTAATAACAAAATCCCATTTCATACTTATAATTTAGATGTTTTCTAAACTTAATTCCCCCTCATTCATATACACCTTGCTCTAACTTTTAATTATTACACTCCATAACTACGTTTTGGTATACATATTTCATCACGAAATAATTGACTTCGGTCTAGGTTCTTTCTAAAGAAATTTAATTCTCACATATGTTTTAAACCCTATATATGAATCTTATTAAGAATCTTCATAGTATAAATATGTGTGTCCACATATTATATTATATTCGTCTCTCCAAGGCACAATATCTTCCCATCGACATTATAAAATTGGAGTTGAAACCTATGTAAGATATTTATACCACCCATTTATTTAATTCTTCAAACATGGAAATGGACGTGAATTATCTTTGTGATAAAAAAAATATATATCAGATGAGGTTTAGCACTATATTGAATTCACTAGATTTTAATTCGTACTACGCATTAACGACGAAGTTAGAATTAATTACATTATTGGAACTTCAAGGCATGATAGTTTCTATAGTTTAATTTGAATGGTTTCACCATATAAGTGTGTACAGGATATATGTAAAAGATATACATCAGGATCTCTTAACATTTAGTTCACAGTACCATGTCAGATGGCTCATCTGGTTATTGACGAAACCCCTTCAATCTGCGGGAAATTCATTCCACTCCAGATCTTGGACACGTGGATTGTTTTGATTTGTTCTCATTTAGGGTTTGTGCCTCCATAAAAGATTTCATTTTTTTTTCCTAAGGATTGATTTTCACTCCACACAGTGGGAAAATCACTTTCTTTCTATCTCGGCTCTGAGATTAACTCACAGTTTGTCAATTTCACCAGTAACTTATAATTCGTTTATCCGTGAGAGGGGAAAGTTACTAGGATCAGTTTGAAGCTACGCTTTTGGTTTCTATGTAGAGTTTTCACTCATAGCTCACTTCAGGTATGCCATGTCATTTTGTTTTCAAATTTATTGGAAATGGGCTATGGTTAAGTTCTTAATTTCATATTTAGAGTTATTGAGTTTTTTCCCTTTTTTCTAATATGCTCTCTTCCCTCTCAATAGGACTGCTACGTGATTTCATCTCTCCACCACAACTATGATTTGCATTAGGCATGGTTTGCCAAAATACTTTCATTTCAAGTATTTGTTTGAACCATTATACAACATACGCTATCTATACTTTAAAAATTTCCCTTGAAATGTTTTACCAAGGCTCAATGGAGAATTACCAGTCCAGTGCAATTGTGTAATTTTTGGTGGATGAATATTCCATTACCAATTTAGATTTCTGGCTATGTTTTATTAGAGATTAATTCACATAGGAGTTATCATGTGGAATTATGTCTTTGAATTCCACTATCAACACCTATTCAAATATGCACATTTATTTCTGAGCTTATGGTTCTCTTTCCGGTTACATCAAGGGTTGTTTTAAATCTGCTTTTAGCTTTAGCGTAACTTTCTGTTAATGGTAAACGTTTGTGACTATGATTTTGGTTCACGTAGATGACCCAATGGAGGAACTTCTCTCATTCCATTGTTGCCACTTCATATGCATTATCAAAACCTACACGTGGTCACAAAACACCAAATCCTCCTTTTATGTTTCATTTTTACTGTGAATAATTTGTTTAAAAGGATTACTACATGTCTAAAATTCTCCATCAATTTTATCGAAACCTCCATCAATTTTATCGAAACCTCCATCTTGTACCAAATGCGTTAATGGTCATTTTTTTCACATTCTGGAATATTGTTTTAGAGTTAATGGAAAATGCATGTTCATAAAATTTTACTATCAAATTGGGTTTTCATACTCATAAATTCCGACGCTCCATTTGGGGTTTTCATACGATACCAAGGATCCTCAATTCCTTAAGGGCATATTTTCCTGACTTTCATGTATAATTTCAATTTCATATAACATTATAACTGAAATGAATTTATATCTGGATAGTTCCAGTTTAAAACCTTTACACCAATAGGTTTTGTAATTCATGGTTTTCTCAGATGGATTCGCACTCATCATTTCATCATCTTGTATCTATTTATAGGTCAAATCGATTTAATTTTCAACTCCAGTCATACCAATCATAGTTTTTTCCTTTTTTTTTTTGTTCAACCTGGTTCAAGGGTAATGTTATTCTCTTTAAGTCATATATATATATATATATATATATATATATATATATATATATAACCATTTTAATTTATCTATTTTGATTTTGGAATGCACGTTAGTACATCTCGACAATGACTATTTCTCTTCTTTTCATTGCAGGTTGAACGTATTATATTTGTCCTGAAGGTAATCCTTTACCTCTTTTTTATTTTAAAATATATTATTAATTAATGTTGCTTTTATAACCTTGAACTAGAAATAAATTATGGTTCTGTCTTTTGTAGGTACAAATCACATATTTCTAGATTAGTATACGTGTACTAATCTTTTCTATTCGATCATAAATTGTGGACTATTTTTTATCTAGGTTGGTTTAGTACCCCACTTGGGCTTTTCTAACATGAAATATCTACACAAATTCCAAAGAGTCTATCCAGTTTATTTTAAAGGGACAGAGTTCCTAAATTGTAAATTTTTTTTATACACAGAGTTAATTTAAACTATGTAACTCTATGGACTTATACTGTTATAACTTTATGAACTATGTAATGTATGGAACATAATATTTATTATTTTAATGAAATATTGTTGGAATTATTTTGTAGTACTTTCCTTACAGTACTAATTTTTGAATTCATCATGAAAATATATTTTTGTTTCTATCTAGTACATATTCAGTTCATAAATTATTTTTTCTATTTATAGTACATCATAGGAAATTTCTTGACTATACTATTTACACACTATTTGTCATAGATATGAATTTCCATTTTCTATTAGTTTCCTAACAGAAGTTACTGATTTGGAAAATAATACTATAACAATAATATTATGCACTAATCATTTTCTGAGAGTCACCTAACCTCAAATCTAAAACTTCAACAAGGTTTAGAAATTATGAGAGTTTGTGCTCATTAGTTTCTTTTCTGTACAACCATATGGAGCATCACTATATTAATTATAGTCTACTCTGTTAAATGTAAATAACTAGCCTTGAACAAATTTAACCAAATGCATTTCTACAATCTTACTTCACCAAAATAAGCACAATAACAATAAATTTCTAAGTTAAAATGAGATTAATTTGTGCATACCACTTAACGTAGAATAGGTTCCACCCAACCTTTTAGCTCTTTCTCCGTAGCTCCCCATGAGAAAATATCAAATTTCCAGCAATAGAAAACCCCTTGTCTATCCTGAATCTGCTTATCTAAGCCTTCTTTCCCATCAACTTGTTTCCTTAACTGCGTCCAGTTAAATCAATATGTTGTTTTCCTTTTTTCCTAGGCTTTCCTTTTGTTTCTGCCATAAAAGTACTTTAAATCTAGTCTTTCTTGTTTCTATCTTTATTCCACCTCTTCCCGATAACTTCTTGTTTACTGGGGTAGCATTTTAGACTTTTATCTCCAATCTAATTTTTGATATTTAATTTATTTCCTCCAAGGATTTTTGGAGAAGTCGAAAATCTTTATGAACCTTATTCATCCTCATGGAGTTGGTTTCCAGATCTCTAATCATAATCTAGTATTCTCACAATTAATTTCCATTTTATTTTATTAAATTAAAATAATAAAATAAATCCACAACAATTTTTTTCCTTTGGGGCCCACTTTACCCTTTAGGACTTGTTCAAATGTCTAATAAAATCATAGAAACTGGGGACATTACACCTCGGAAAATTCATCCAGCACCAGATTTCATACACATGGATGGTTAGGATCAAATCAAAGTTAGGGATTAAGGCTCTATAAATGGTTTCGTTTTTTACTTGTGCCTATTTTCATTCTACGTCTCTATTAAACGTCGTCCATTTTTCTTCGGCCCATATTTCCCTTATTGTTAATCCATTTCGTTCTCTACTCTTCTTTTTCTCACTGAGCAATGAGAATAGTTCTGGCAAACCAATGGGGATAGATTTGTTTTGCACGTAGAGACTACATTCTCACCATCTCAAGGTAAGACGTATGACTTGTTGCATTTCTTTTGAACCTTGTATTCATTGTTTTTGCATTCCTTATTCTGGTGATTGATTTTTTATTTTAATCTATCCATTGCTCTGGCTAGACTACGAACTATGATTTTGTTCTTCCATGATAGGGAGTTCTAGTAAGCAGGGTTTATCGAATCTTTACAATCCCAGGTAATCTCTCATTTCGATAACTCAATTGCATTATAGTTAACATGTCCTTTATGTGGCTTCCTTTACACAATTTACACAATAATTTGTTAACTGTAAAATACGAATTAAAATTTGGAGGGTTGGCTGTCGTTACTAGTGATGCTTTAAATGTATCTGGAGCTAGAGTCAACTGGAATAGTCGTTCTACCCTCTTGGGGTTTGATTTCATTCCCATACTTTTCATTATTTTTTTACGTGGTTGGGATTTCTACTTAATTTATTGAGGAGATCCCTGTGAACAAATATGGAAGTCCTTCTTGGATTCTCCTACCCGTGTTCATTCGGGGATTCAAATTTCTATTCTGCATTCACTGTACTCTCTTATTTTGGAAAGGGTTTTATTTTTTTTTCTTCATTTAATTTATATATTGACCACTGTTACTTAATGATAGTCTAACAACATTTTTGGTGAACGCAGATGGTCGGAGAGAACGACTCCATCTCGTCTATTAGTTGCTAATCGAGAGCCATGATCAGTCTATAGGTAATTTCTTACCATGACTATCTCTCCTTCAAATCATTAATTTATTTTACCGTCACCTATTTTCTGGTAGCTTTGTTAGTAATTGGGTTATCCTTGCCAACTCCAGGTAATGATATCTCCTAAAGGATTTTTAATTTAGTGGTGTCTCAGTTTAGAATCCCTACTTGGGTTTTCTTGACCAGTAGATTTCTCTCTCTCCTTACAGAGAAATCTCGATTTCCCTTTTCATTACCCAACTCATTATGAATACTACTATTTAATTCGTATTCATCTTTCATTAATTTATATGATATAATTCTTCCCATTGTTTTATACTTGAGTCCATTCCTGTATTAATTTTCGAGCTACGGTTCAACTCCTGGTAGGCTAGCATAATGTTTTAATTTTCCTTCCCTTATACAAGAATGATGATATTCTCCTTAAGTCTAATGCATGATGATAATACTCTGGGACTTTGATTTAACACTTATAACCTAATTTTTCTCTATTTAGGATACAAGTTACACCCTTCCCTAAAATAACTCATTCTCTTCTCATTATTGCAGGTGGATATCAAACATCTATCCCTAAGGTAATTAATTACCGTTATGGGTTTTAAATCTATTCTTATTTTCTTTTATACTTATATTCTTTCACTAATTTATAGTTTCTATCTTATGCAAGTACTCTTTACATAATAATGGATTTTCATACTACTTTTTACTATTCTATTCAATCATAATGGGGGACCTTTTTCTCTTCAGGTTGGTCCAACAATGTCTCAACTTGGAGTTTTCTGATATAATATCTCAGTAAACTTTATAGAGATGTGGTACAATTTATATTATATGAGACATAGTTCTCAATTTGTATAACTTAATTATACCAACTCAGATTTCGAACTGTGTAATTATTGGGATTTATATCCTTAACTTTCATAACTCTGTAATATGTTTGAATAACTTCTTTCCTCTTTAATGAATTTATGTTTGTAGTTCAAAAGTCAGAACTTTCTTAAAGGTTGTATTTCATTTTTAGTAAAACTTGCTAAGTTCCTACTTGGAACTTGTCGCTATGAGATCTCAACTCTAGTATTTCATTCCTTAGTTCTATTACCATTTGTAATTTATTTGTATGGGCTAAATTTGATATGCAATATCATACATATTTATTTTCCTTCTACATTAGTTCATTTATACAATTTCTTGATAATCCTAAGACAATAATATTATTCAGAATTAAACTCTTCTCATATTTAAACCTTCCTTAAGGTTTAGATATTATGAGAGTTGGTACTCTTCAACTTAATGTATGTGAAACCATATAGAGACAGCCTATATTCATTATAGACTAATATGTTAAATGTACATACATACCATTTGATTTATACTTAGCCTTTATTGTACACATCTACACATGCACAAATTTAAACAACTTCATATCTACCATCTTACTTCACCATAATAAGCATAACATTACTAAAATTCTAAGTTAAAGTAATTAACTAGTGCATATCACTTAAGGTAGACTAGGTTCCACCCAACCTTTGAGCTCTTTCTGAATAAATTCCCCCGAGCAGAGAACAAATATTATAGAAATAGACAAACCCTTGTTAGGTATAAGTATGTGCATATTATTTTCTAATATTCAACCCCAAATTCACTTAAGAATACTAGGAATTAATAAAGTTTGGAAAAACATAAATGTAATCTAATAGTGGTAATAGTAAGGTAAATGTAATGAAATGAGGGTGGAGTGAGGGTGATAATATGGAAATGTAAGTGAAAATTTAAGGAAATTAAATGACAATTTCAAGGCCCAACAACACTCCAATTACAAAATCTCAATAAGACTCTAAATTTAGGAATTCATTCCTAAATTATTTTAAATGGAATTTGGTATAACAATAGTTAAATTTCCCCCTTTTAACTATTAATAACAAATTCCCATTTCATACTAATAATGTAGACATTTTCTAATCTTAACTCTCCCTCAGCCATATACACCTTGCTCTAACTTTCCTTAACTATTACACTCCATAACTACGTTTTGGCATACATATTTCAGCACAGAATAATTGACTTCAATCTAGGTTCTTTCTAAAGGAATTTAATTATCCCATATGTTTTAAACCCTCTATATGAATCTTATTAAGACTCTTCATATTATAAATATCTATGTTCGCATCTTATACTATATTCATCTCTCCAAGGCACATTATCTTCCCATCGAAATTATAAAATTGCAGTTGAAACCTACGTAAGATCTTTATACCACCCATTTATTTAATTCTTCCTACATGGAATTGGACATGAATTATCTATGTGATAAAAAAAATATATATCATATGAGGGTTAGCACTGTATTGAATTTACTATTTTCTAATTTGTACTACAGATTAACAATGAAGTTAGAATTAATTACATTATTGGAACTTCGAGGCATGATAGTTTATATAGTTTAATTCAAATGGCTTCACTGTATAAGTGTGTACAAGATACCTGTACATGATCTTCCTCGGGATCTCTTGAAATTTAATTCACATTACTATGTCAGATGGCTCATCTAGTTGTTGACAGAACCCCTTCAATCCGTGGAAAATTCATTCCACTCCAGATCCTTGACACGTGGATGGTTTTGATCTGTTCTCATTTAGGGTTTGTGCCTCCATAAAAGATTTCAATTTTTTTTCCTGAGGATTGATTTTCACTCGTAGTGGGAAAATCACTTTATTTTTGTCTTGCCTCCGAGATTAACTCATAATTTGTCAATTTCACCAGAAACTTATAATTTGTTTATTTATGAGACGAGAAAGTTATTATGATCAATTTGAAGCTACAGTTCGGGTTTC
This sequence comes from Pinus albicaulis, assembly GCA_034641835.2. Classification (NCBI taxonomy): domain Eukaryota; kingdom Viridiplantae; phylum Streptophyta; class Pinopsida; order Pinales; family Pinaceae; genus Pinus; species Pinus albicaulis. The sequence continues at coordinate 694,336,085 of CM076581.1, forward strand.
TATGCAGAGTTTTCACCCATAGCTCGCTTCAGGTATTCCATGTCATTTTGTTTTCAAATTTATCAGAAATGGGCTATGGTTAAGTTCTTAATTTCATATTTACAGTTATTGAGTTTTTTTCCTTTTTTCTAATATGCTCTATGCCCTCTTGATAGGAACGCTATGTGATCGCATCTCTCCACCACAGCTAGGATTTGTATTAGGCATGGTTTGCCAAAATCCTTTTGTTTTAGGTATTCCTTTGAACCATTCTACAACATATGTTGTCTATACCTTACAAACTGCCCCTGAAATATTTTACCAAGGCTCAATGGAGAATTACCAATACAGTGCAATTGTGAAATTTTTGGTGGATGAATATTTCGTTACCAATTTAGATTTCTGGCTACGTTTTATTATAGATTAATTTGCAGAGGAGTTATCAAGTGGAATTCTGTCTTGGAATTCCACTATCAATGCCTATTCAAATATGCACATTTTTTTCCTAGCTTTTCATTTTCCTTCAAGTTATATCAAGCATTGTTTTAAATCTGCTTTTAACTTTAGTGTAACTTTCTGTTAATGGTAAACGTTTGTGACTAAGATTTTGGTTCATGTAGGTGACCCAATCGAGGACCTCCTCTCGTTCCATTGTTGCCATTTCATATGCGTTATCAAAACCTAAAGGTAGTCACGAACCACCGAATCCTCCTTTTATGGTTCATTTTTACTATGAATAATTTGTTTAAAAGGATTACTACCTGTCTAAAATTATTCAATCAATTTTATCGAAACCTTCATCGTCTACCAAATGCGTTAATGGTCATTTTTTTCATGTTCTGGAATATTTTTTTAGAGTTAATGGAAAATGCATGTTCATAAAATTTAACTATCCATTTTGGTTTTCATACTCATAAATTCTGACGCTCCATTTGGAGTTTTCATACGATACTAAGGATCCTCAATTCCTTAAGGGCATATTTTCCTTAATTTCATGTATAATTTCAATTTCATATAATATTATAAGTGAAATGAATTTATATCTGGATAGTTCTAGTTTAAAACATTTACACCAATAGGTTTTGTAACTCGTGTTTTTCTCAGATGGGTTTGCACTCATCATTTCATCAACTCGTATCTATTTGTAGGTCAAATTGATTTAAGTTTCGACTCCAGTCATACCAATCATAGTTTTATCTTTTTTTTGTTCAACCTAGTTCAAGGGTAATGGTATTCTCTTTAAGTCACACACACACAGATATATATATATATATATATATATATATATATATATATATATATATATAACCATTTTAATTTATCTATTTTGATTTTGGAATGTACGTTAGTACTTCTTGGAAATGACTAATTCTCTTCTTTTCATTGCAGGTTGAACATATTATATTTGTCCCGAAGGTAATTATTTACCTCTTTATTATTTTAAAATCTATTATTAATTAATGTTGCTCTTATAACCTTGAACTAGAAATAAATTATGGTTTTGTCTTTTGCAGGTACAAATCACATATTTTTGGATTACTATACGTGTACTAATCTTTTCTATTCGATCATAAATTGTGGACTATTTTTTATCTACGTTGGTCTAGTACCACACTTGGGGTTTTCTGACATGAAATCTCTCCAAAAATTCCAAAGAGTCTATCCAGTTTATTTTAAAGGGAGAGAGTTCCTAAATTGTAAGTTTTTTTTATACACAAAGTTAATTTAAACTATGTAACTCTATGGACTTATACCGTTATAACTTTATGAACTATGTAATGTATGGAACATAATCTTTATTCTTTTAATGGAAGCTTGCTGGAATTATTTTGTAGTACTTTCCTTACAATACTAATTTTTGAATTCATCACGAAAATATATTTCCCTTTCTGTCTAGTACATATCCATCTCATAAATTATTTTTTCTATTTATAGTACAGCATAGGAAATTTCTTGACTATACTATTTACACACTATTTGTCATAGATATGAATTTCCCTTTTGTATTAGTTTCCTAACAGAAATTACTGATTTGAAAAATAATTCTATAACAGTAATATTATGCAGTAATCATTTTCCGAGAGTCGCCTAACCTCAGATCTAAACCTTCAACAAGGTTTAGAAATTCTGAGAGTTTGTGCTCATCAGTTTCTTGTCTGTACAACAATATGGAGCATCACTATATTTATTATAGTCTACTCTGTTAAATGTAAAGAAATAGCCTTGAAAAAACTTAACCAAATGCATTTCTACTATCTTACTTCACCAAAATAAGCACAATAAAAATAAATTTCTAAGTTAAAATGAGATTAACTTGTGCATACCACTTAATGTAAACTAGGTTCCACCCAACCTTTTAGCTCTTTCTTCGCAGCTCCCCACGAGTAAAGATCAAATTTCCAGCAATAGAAAACCCCTTGTCTATCCTGAATCTGCTTATCTAAGCCTTCTTTCCCATCAACTTGTTTCCTTAATTGCGTCTAGTTAAATTAGGATGTTGTTTTCCTTTTTTCCTAGGCTTTCCTTTTGTTTCTTTCATAAAAGTACTTTAAAACTAGCTTTTCCCATTTCTAGCTTTATTCCGCCTCTTCCCGGTAACTTGCTGTTTACTGGGGGTAGCATTTTAGACTTTTATCTCCAATCTAATTTTTTATATTTAATTTATTTCCTCAAAGGATTTTTGGAGAAGTAGAAAAGCCTTATGAACCTTATCCATCCTCATGGAGTTGGTTTCCAGATCTCTAATCATAATCTAGTATTCTCACAATTAATTTCCATTTTACTTTATTAAATTAAAATAATAAAATAAATCCACAACAATTGTTTTCCTTTAGGGCCCACTTTACCCTTTAGGACTTGTTAAAATGTCTAATAAAATCATAGAAACTGGGGACATTACACCTCGGCAAATTCATCCAGCACCAGATTTCATACACATGGATGGTTAGGATCAAATCAAAGTTAGGGTTTGAGGCTCTATAAATGGTTTCGTTTTTTACTTGTGCCTATTTTCACTCTACGTATCTATTGAACGTCGTCCATTTTTCTTCGACCCATCCTTCCCTTACTGTTAATCCATTTTTTTCTCTACTCTTCTTTTTTTGACTGAGCAATGAGAATAGTTCCGGCAAACCAATGGGGATAGATTTGTTTTGCACATAGAGACTACCTTCTCACCATCTCAAGGTAAGACGTCTGACTTGCTACATTTTTTTTTTAACCTTGTATTCATTGTTTTTGCATTCCTTATTCTGGTAATTGATTTGTTTTTTTAATCTATCCATTGCTCTGGCTAGACTACGAACTATGGTGTTATTCTTCCATGATAGGGAGTTCTGGTAAGCAGGTTTTATCGAAGCTTTACAATCCCAGGTAATATCTCATTTTGATAACTCAATTGCATTACATTTAACATGTCCTTTATGTGGCTTCCTTTACATAATTTACGCAATAATTTGTTAACTGTAAAATTAAAATTAAAATTTGAAGGGTTGGCTGTCATTACTAGTGATGGTTTAAATGTATTTGGAATTAGAGGCAACTAGAATACTCATTCTACCCTCTTGGGGTTTGATTTCGTTCCCATACTTTTCATTATTTTTTTACGTGGATGGGATTTCTACTTAATTTATTGAGGAGATCCCTATGAATGAATATGGAAGTCCTTCTTGGATTCTCCTACCCGTGTTCATTTGGGGATTTGAATTTATGTTTTGCGTTCACTGTACTCTCTTATTTTGCACAGGGTTTTATTTTTTTTCTTCATTTAATTTATATATTGACCACTATTACTTAACGATTGTCTAACAACATTTTTGGTGAACGCAGATGGTCGGACATAATGACTCCATCTTGTCCATTAGTTGCGAATCGAGAGCCATGATAAGTCTATAGGTAATTTCTTACCACGACTATCTCTCCTTCAAATCGTTAATTTATTTTATCGTCACCTACTTTCTGGTAGCTTTGTTAGTAATTAGGTTTTCCTTGCTGGCTCTAGATAATGATCTCTCTTAAAGGATTTTTAATTTAGTGGTGTCTCAGTTTAGAATCCCTACTTGGATTTTCTTGACCAGTAGATTTCTCTCTCTCCTTACAGAGAAATCTCAATTTCCCTTTTCATTACCCAACTCATTATGAATACTACTATTTAATTCGTATTCATCTCGACTTGATTTCTATGATGTAATTCTTCTGATTGTTTTATACTTGAGTCCATTCCTGTATTAATTTTTGAGCTATGGTTCAAATCCTGGTAGGGTAGCATAACGTTTTAATTTTCCTTCCCTTATACAAGAATGATGCTATTCTCCTTAAGTTTAATGTCTGATGATAATACTCTGGGACTTTGGTTTAACACTTATAACCTAATTGTACTCTATTTAGGATACAAATTACACCCTTCCCTACAATAACTCATTCTCTTCTCATTATTGCAGGTGGATATCAGACATCTATCCCTAAGGTAATTAATTACCCTTATGGGTTTTAAATATATTCTTATTCCCTGGTATACTGATATTCCTTCACTAATTTATAGTTGTTGTCTTATGAAGGTACTATTTACATAATAATGGATTTTCATACTACTATTTATTGTTCTGTTCAATTATAATGGGGGACCTTTTTCTCTTCAATTTGGTCTAGCAATGTCTCAACTTGGAGTTTTCTGATATAATATCTCAGTAAATTTTACAGAGATGTGGTACAATTTATATTATATGAGACATAGTTCTCAATTTGTATAACTTAATTATACCAAGTCGGATTTCGAACTTAGTAATTATTGAGATTTATATCCTTAAATTTCATAACTCTGTAATATGTTTGAATAACTTCTTTCCTCTTTAACGAATTTATGTTTGTAGTTCAGAATTCAAACCTTTCTTAAAGGTTGTATTTAATTTTTAGTAAAACTTGCTAAGTTTCTACTTGGAACTTATTGCTATGAGATCTCAACTCTAGTATTTCATTCCTTAGTTCTATTACCATTTTTAATTTATTTGTATGGGCTAAATTTGATATGCACTATCATACATATTTATTTTCCTTCTACATTAGTTCATTTATAAAATTTCTTGATAATCCTAACACAATAATATTATTCAGAATTAAATTCCTAGGGGTCACCTAACCTCATATTTAAACCTTCCTTAAGGTTTAGATATTATGAGAGTTTGTACTCTTCAGCTTAATGTATGTGAATCCATTCAGAGACAACCTATATTCATTATAGACTAATATGTTAAATGTACATACATACCAATTGATTTATACTTAGTCTTTATTGTACACATATACACATGCACATATTTAAACAAGTTCATATATACCATCTTACTTCACCATAATAAGCATGACAATACTAAAATTCTAAGTTAAATTAATTAACTGATGCATACCACTTAAGGTAGACTAGGTTCCACCCAACCTTTGAGCTCTTTCTGGACAACTCCCCCCGAGCAGAGAACAAATATTCCAGAAATAGACAAACCCTTGTTTATCCTAAATATTCTTATTTAAGACTTCTTTATTAACCCTTGTTTCCTTAACTGCCCCGAGTTAATCAGGATGTTGTTTTCCTTTTTTCCTAGGCTTTCCTTCCGTTTCATCAATAAAATAAATTTAAAACTAGCTTTTCCTCTTTCTAGTTTTATTCCACCTCTTCCGAGTAACTTTCCTCTTTATTGGGGTATCCTTTTAGATTTTTATCTCCAATATAATTTTTAATATTTAACTTATTTCCTGCAAGGATTTTTGGAGAAATGGGAAAGTCTTATGAACCTTATCCATCCTCAGTTGAGATTCAACGATATGATGATCCTAGTGAAAATTAAGCACCTTCACTAGTTGGGGCCCACAGGCTATTTTTAGGTGTATGTCTATTTTTAGAATGGTGATCATATTCTAAAATTTGCAGGATGCTCATTCTAGATGGTTGAGAAAATTATATCTTTAGATGATTTTATATTTTTAGAAGATGGGAAAAGTCTATTTATAGATCAAAAATCTAAAAATAGAATGCATGTTGATTTTGATTAGCCCTTAATGATAATGAGACAATAAATAATAACGTATTATCTTGGAGCACTTGATTTCAATTAACTGATGTGAAAAACTAGGTAGCTGAAGAAATTATGCATTCCAAGGTTGGTTGGTGACTCATACATGATGGAATTCATTGTAACTGAGTGTGACACAATTGTAATAGAGTTGGAAGAGTAGTTAAGTGAGTTAAACTCAGTTGTGCTAGTTGTAGCTAAAGATAAACTAGTGAAATGTGAATGAATTAATTACTTAATTAATTAACAAGTAGTGTCTTACTTGCAACTCAAGAAATGCAACAGTTAACTACTTGCATGTCATATCGAGTGGAGAGATAGGTGAAAGGGTGTGCTTGACTATCAATTGTGACTATAGTGATGCATTCGATGCATCTACACACATTGGAGTTTCCAATGAGGATTTCACAGTCAAGGAAAGGCAAGATTGAATTCATTCAGGGATCTTCTTCACCATGGGTTGTGCAGTGGAGGCAGGCTATCAGGAAGCAGGAAATTGGTGCATAGATATGCAAATTTCTGCTGGATAATGTGAGACAATTCTATATTGTACTAAGAGCTCTATAAGTTGAGCTTTGTATGAGATTGTTTCATGATTCCATGATATACATAATATATTATAGTGTGGGTTCTTAGCTTTAAGCTTTCCCAGTAAAACATCTTGTTATGTGTGTTTGGTTTTTCTTCATGTGTTTTGCAATTGGTGATTTCATTTCTACAAAGAATTGAGTAGAAGGATTTTGTATTAAATAGTGGATTTAATTGTTAGATCAAGGGAGTCCAGTAATATACATGTTATTTTATTAAATTTCTACATGGTATTGGAGTAGTGTTAAACACTGGAGATTGCAATATTGAAGCGGTGATGAGTTTTGTGCTAGTGGAACAATTCGAATTTACTACAAGAATTTCTTGGTGCGAAAATTGAGTAAACATTGAAATAGATTTCAATGGGTTGCAGTTGGAGTATGCACTCGCGAATAGCTCTAACTACATATCCTAGAAGGTGTTGGCTCGACGGGTCCTAACCCAGGTTCGGTGCGCAAGGTTTGCCAACAAACCCCTATAGTAGTATGGGTGGGTACTGGAACCAGATTTACGCACCCTGAGAAAGGATGGGTAATGCAAGCGGAGTTGTGCTAGGTCCTGTAATCCTTGATTACCTTGTTCTGCGTAGGGTTAATTAGGTCAATCTTCGCATCCACATGTGCTAAATCTATGTTTATATGCTTTTATGACAATAACACAACAATATATAAACAAAACTGAATAGATCCCAATCCGGAAAGAAACTTACGCAGATATTGCAGCTTAAAGACAGAAAATACACAATACATTGATTACCAAAAATTCACACCAGATTACGCATAGATTCAGTTCTATATCAATTCTTCTTATTCATTCATTCATCAATTCCTACTTACAATTCCCTTGCCAACCTGTGCACACAATAGCAAGGTCCACACATAGCTAGACTTAGATCTTCTCGCACATAGTCAGCAGGAGTCCATTCCCAAAAACCGTCTGTTCCCAAAAACCTAAACAGATAGCTTAGACCACAATTCACACCAATAGCTCATCATATCCTACATTACAATACAAAAATGGTCCTATATTTATAAAAATCTAGCCTAAAATTTCCTATGGTCCACAAACTGTGGTTTTCGGACCCCCGGTTTACCCTTTTACCCAATACAACATTTTTGGGGCTTTAAACCACCACAGAACGCCTCCACTAGATTAAATCTAATAAAAAATATCCAAAGTGGACCAGTTTCACAGCTTGTTAGGAGACCCTCTTCCAACAGTCACCCAACACAATCTTGTGACTCATCCCAAGTCACTGTGCTGGTGCATCTTCAATCTGCACATGAAAAGTATCAAGAGCACACACGAGAGGAGGGAGCACTTCCTCACTCTAGGTCATAGCTTGCTGTGTAATGTTGACAAGTGTTAGGGAGGCAGGACCGTCTGGGGCCGCAGTAACTCGTTCTAGCAGCCAATGGAGGCGTGCAATTATGGACTGAATATCGTGGGCAAGATGGAGTCTGGTGTCGACCCATGGTTTCAACCATTTTTGGATGACATGCTTGGTGTGGCGAAGGTTCTCAATCTTGTCCATGACGGTGAAATGCTGCATGGAGACGTTGGACGGTGAGGAAGCATTGACTTGATCCAAAGCACTCTCCGCTTGTCATAATTCCTTTTGGATATGCTAAAGCATAGAATGGTGTCGGACTGCTGTCCATAATTGTGTAGATGTTTCAACCAACTACGCACCCTGTGTGAGATGCTCCTGAATAATATGCATTGCGTTGGTGACCAATGCAATCCACTGGGCCCGTACTTTTGGAGGTATGTATGGAGGCCGTGCTTGAAGATAATGGCTTGAAGGAGCTCATCGATAGCGATGTTCCTAAGCCCACTTCGACGGATGTTGCATTACTTGAAGCTTGGAAAAAGAAAGTAGTGAAGACTAGAAGAATTTTGTTGGAAGGTGTGAAAGACCATATTCTGTCAGGAATTCACAAGAAAGCCACTCCATTTTCAATGTGGAAGGATTTGACATATCTTTTCCAAAGAAACAACGACCATAGGAAGTTTTCGTCGAAAGATAAACTCACAAAAATCAAAATGGATAAGGGTGACAATTCCATAGTATCTCACGAAGTTTTTCCAATGTAGGGATCAGCTAGGGAGTGTGGGAATTATAGTTGTTGATGATGACTTGGTGAGCTTGGATCTCCTTGGACTTGCAAGGAGTTGGCACAGTTATCAAGACTCTATGAATGGGAGGGAGAAACTGTCGGATTGGGAGTGACTTTGGTTGGATCTAGTGCAAGAGGAGATAAGGCAGAGTACCAGGGATGGCTCTTCATCAAAACATGAAGATGTAGAGGATTTTTCTTTGGATTCTAAAGTGAGGAAAGGGAAGGAGAAAAAATCCCATTCAAAATTCGAGGCTAAAGGAAAGAAGCTGGATTTGTCCAATGTGAAGTGTTTTCACTGTCACGAACATGGGCATCTCGCCATTAACTGTCCACAGAAAAAGAAGGAAAAGAAGGATACTGGAGTTGCAGCTGGTGAGGCCCTTCCCTCACAATTTTAACTTGATTTATCATTGATCACATGCTTTGTTTCAAGTGTAATGGGATCAGTGTGGTATCTTGATAATGGTTCTTCCTTCCATATGACGGGAGATAAGGAGTTGTTCAGTGACTTGGAGTAGAAAGATCTCCAAATGCATGCAGATATGGGAGACGATGGACGATAAAGTGCGACCAAGATTGGTACCATTACCTCTAAGAAGGAGTCAGGTAAATCATTTCTATTGAAATATGTTATGCATGTTCTAGGTCTAAAGAAGAACTTGGTCTCAGTTGTGATGTTGGAGGACAGAGGTTATGACGTTGTTTTCAACAATGGAAAAGCTTTCCTGCGACATAAAACAATGGGTCAAACCAAGAGGATAGGGATTTGAGTCAAGAATATCTACAAGATGGAGGTAGATGGCTGCACTATGATGGTGGGAAAAGAGGAAGAAGTGGTGAGCCCGGATGAGGGAAAATTATGGCATAGGATATTGGGCGATCTTATCCACTGCGCCCTAAAGATTTTGCAGCATATTTCTGCTCAACTTCCTAAGGGTACACTTGCGTAGATATATTAGTGCAAGGGATGTACTATGGGTAATTTTGTGAAGACCACATTCCATGAAAAGAAGAACCATGCTTCGATGATCCTGGAGAGAATTCAAATAAACATGTGTGGACCATTCTCAGTTGCTTCAACAACAAAACATAGGTATTATGTTATTTTTGTTGATGATTATTCTCATAGATGATCGATATTCTTCATGGAGAAGAAGGATCAAACATTCTCAAAGTTCTGTGAGTTTAAATCATTGGTGGAGAAGCAGTCAGGGAAATAAGTGAAGGCTCTGCTAAGCGGTAATGGAGGTTAATATATCTCGAATGAATGCAAGGACTTTTGTATAAAACAAGGAATTCGAATAGAAATCATAGTGCCTCATAACCCACAACAGAATGGGGTCGCAGAGAGGAAGAACATAACGATCATGGGTGATGCATGAGCTATGTTGCATGATCAAGGCCTACCAATGCACTTATGGGCAGAAGCATGCAACACTATGGTTTATGTGCAAAACCATTGTCCTCATAGAGTACTTCGCATGAGTACAACTGAAGAAGCTTTTATTGGTAAGAAACTGGATTTTTCTTACTTTAATATTTTTGGCTCATCTATTTATGTTCATGTGAGCAAGAACGCTAGGAAGAAGCTGGAGTTGACTACTGAAGTTGGGATATTTGTGGGGTACATAGAAACACCCCATAATTATTGTGTGTATTTTCCGAATAGTTGGATGACTATGGTATGATGGGATATAAAATTCAATGAGGAGAAAGCCATGAATTTGTCGCTTGAGTGGGAGCTACACTTGCATGCAGAGGAGGAACTACTTGTTCCCAAAGATGAGCCTCTAGATGTGGATCAGCCATAGGAGGAGGATCATGCAGTGGAGGATTCCACTCATGCAGAGCCAAACATCAGAACTGGCAGAAGGTATATCACAGAAGCTGAGAGGCTGAAGCTCAATGCGGCATAGAATGTAGGAGCCCCTACTTCACATCGCAAATAGAGATAGTCTCCTGACCGATTCATTGGATACATGGCTATCATGAGAAAATGTATTGTGACAGAGCCATCTTCTTTTCAGGAAGTAGTGCAGGAGCCCACATGGGTAGTTGCAATGGTATAGGAGTATGACTCCATTGTCAAAAACAGTGCTTGGGAAATTATTTTAAGTCTGGTTGATAAATCAGTGGTAGGGTCAAGATGGATCTACAAGGTAAGGCAAGTTGCTGACGGGAGTGTTGAGAAGTATAAGGCAAGATTTTTTTCCTGGGGCTTCTCACAGATCAAGGGGATTGATTATGAAGAAAACTTTTCACCTGTCACGCGGTATTCTTCCATAAGGACCATCATTTCTCTCTTAGCGCAGATGGGCTGGCACATTCATAAGATGGATGTTGAGACTGCATTCCTTAATGGGATCATTGAGAAAGAAGTGTACATTAAGCAGCATGAATGATTTTAGATCTTCAACAGCGAGTCGCATCTGTGCAGACTCAGAAGAGCATTGTATGGGCTAATGCAAATTCCCTGCACTTGGTACACTCAGATCGATAGCTATTTCACTTGACTTGGATTCACCAAGAGTGAGGCAGATGCAAACCTATAACAGATTGTGGTGGAGGGTGAGATTTTAATCATTGTTCTTTATGTTGATGATTTAATACTGACTGGTGTGGAGCAATTGATACACTCATATGAGGAGGATCTTGCAAAGGAGTTTGAGATGAAGGATATGGGTCTCCTTCATTATTTCCTTAGATTAGAAATATGGCAACGAGAAGGTGAAATTTTTGTGTCTCAAGGCAAATATGCTCACAAGATACTTAGTAAGTTTCACATGGAGGACTACAAACCCAACGATACTCCTCTTCCAGGAAATTGAAGGAAAGAGGATGCTACATCAAGAAAGGTAGCAGATGCTACTTTCTATAAAAATTTGGTGGGTTCACTCATGTATTTAGTTAATACAAGACCAGACATATGATATGCGGTGAAGCAGCCTAGTCAAGTGATGGTTAAGCCTACCAAGCTCTTTTGGAAGGCAGGCCAGCATGTCTTGAGATATCTCATGGGCACATTTGAGTATGGCTTATGGTACAACTAGACAGATGAGGTGAAGTTGCATGGCTTCATGCATGCAAACTGGGCAGCAGCCCAATGGGCAAAAAGAGCACATGAGGAGGGGTTTTTAGTATCAGATCTACTGTTGTTTCTTGGTACAGAAGGAAATAGAGATTTGCGGCACTCACTTTAGCAGAAGTGGAATACATGGTAGCAAGTCAAGCTACATGTGAGGCTATTTGGATGAGGAAGATTCTGGTCAGTTTGTTCGGTTCTCATTTATATCCTACAGTGATTCATTGTGATAATTAGTGTTTCATTAAACTCTCGATTAATCCTATGTTTCATGATATATGTAAGCATATAGATACCCAATATCATCATATGAGAGATTGTGTGCAATGGAAGATCATGTTGCTTCACTACATTCCTACAGAATATCATGATCTAGTTATTTTGACAAAGGTGCTCACTAGAAGAAAAATCGAATACCATAGAGACAGGATCGGGGTCAAGGATAATCCTTTTCTTGTTGACAGGGAGTGTTGAGATTCAACAAGATGATGATTGTAGTGAAAATTAAACACCTTCACTAGCTGGGGCTCGTAGGCTATTTTTAGGTGTATGTCTATTTTTAGAATGGTGAGCATATTCTAAAATTATTAGGATGTTGATTCTAGATGGTTGAGAAAATTCTATCTTTAGATGACTTTCTATTTTTATAATATGGGCAAAGTTTATTTATAGATCGAAAATCTAAAAATAGAATGCATGTCGATTATTATTATCCCTTAATGATAATCAGAAAATAAATAATAACTTATTCTCTTGGAGCACTTGATTTCAGTTGACTGATGTGGCAAACCAATTAGCTGTAGGAATTATGCAGTCCAAGGTTGGTTGGTGACTCATGCATGATTGACTTCCTTGTAACTGAGTGTGACACAATTGTAACAGAGTTGGAAGAGTAGTTATGGGAGTTGTTATTTAGTTTAATTTAGTTGTGCTAGTTGTAACTAAAGACACACTAGTGAAATATTAGTGAATTAATTAGTTAATTAATTCACAAGTAGTGTCTTACTTGCAACTCAAGAAATACAACAATTAACTACTTGCATGTCAGATCCACTGGAGACGTAGTGGAAAGATAGGTGAAAGGGTGTGTTTGACTATCATTTGTGACTATAGTGATGCATTCAATGCATCTCCACACACATTGGAGTTGCGAAAGAGGGTTGCACAGTCAAGGAAATGAAATAACAAATTCATTCAAGGATTTTCTTCATCAGGTATTGCGTAGTGGAGGCAGGCTGTCAGGAGGCAGTAAATTGTTGCATAGAGATGCAAATTTCTGCATGACAGTGTGAGACGATTGTATATTGTACTGAGAGCTCTATGAGCTAATATTTGTATGCTATTGTTTCATGATTCCATGATATAAATAATACATGGTAGTTGGGGTTTTTGGCTTTAAGCTTTCCCGGTAAAACATATTGTTATGTGCGCTAGATTTTTCTTTATGTGTTTTGCAATTAGCGATTTAATTTCTGCAAATAATTGAGTAGAAGGATTATTTATTTAATAATAGATTTGATTGTTAGATCAGGGGAGTCCAGTAATATACATGTTATTTTATTAAATTCTACACCCTCATGGATTTTCTTTCCAGATCTCTAACCATAATCTAGTCTTTGCATAATTAATTCCATTTTCTTTAGTTTATTAAATTAAAATAATAAAATAAATCCGCAATAACTGTTTTCCCTTGGGGTCTACTTTACCCTTTAGGACTTGTTCAAACCTCTAATAAAATCATAGAAACCAGGGACAATACATATTCCCCCTCTAAATCAAAACATTGACCTCGGTGTTGTAAAGTCAAAAATATAAAATTCACTTTTCAAATAGTGATGGATATTTTTCCTTCATATCTTCCTCTCGTGCCCAGGTAGCCTCTTCGAGTGCAAAGTGTCTCCATCGCACTTTCACCCTAGCCATTGTTATGTTTCAGAGCTCAATTTCTTCATGTGCCAAGATGCGAAGTAGTTCTGGAAGGAATTCCCCTTCTCGTTGCACGTGTATTGCATTCCAGTCAATAACATGAGTAGGATCATGCACATAATTTTTTAATAATGAAACATGAAAAACATCGTGAACCTTTATGTGACTAGGTAAAGCCAACATTTTTGCTACTGGTCCCACTCTTTCCAATACTTCAAAAGGTCCACAGTAGCATAATTCTAGTTTTTCATAACTACGAGTGTACAAAGTACTCTTCTTGCGCTTAATCCTCATGTGGAAATGATCACCCACATTGAATTCTCTTTTTATCTTCATAGCTTTCTGTGTGTCTTGTGCGGTTTTGATATTTTGTTAAATTTTCTTTACTGTTATTTCCATATATTGCAATACATCAGGTCCAAGTATTAACTTATCCTCTGGCTGACTCCAACTTAGAGGTGTATGGCACTTTCTACCATATAATGCTTCAAAAGGATTCATCTTGATTGAGACTTCATAGCTATTGGTGTAGGAAAGATCTACTAAATGTAGAAAGTCCTCGGACTTTGTTGGTCTGTCCATTACTTACATTCTCAACATGTCTTCTAAAATCTAGTTTTTGATTTTAGTTTTCCCATCAGTTTGGGGATGGTATGCCGTAACAAAGTTCAATTTGGTACCCATTCCCCCAAACAGACTCTTCCAAAAATCTCCATTAAACTTTGCATCTGTTTCCGATATGATCATTTTAGGAATACCATGCAATTTTACAATCTCTTTCTTAAATACATTAGCTACTTAAGCTATGCGAAAAGTAGATTATATGGGTAAGAAGTGTTTAGCCTTAGTCAATGTGTCAAATACTACCATGGTAGAGTCATGTCGGTATTTAGTTCTTGGTAAACCCATGATAAAATATATGGAAACTATTTCCCATTTCCATTCTGGGATGCGTAAAGGATTCAACAATCCTGCTAGATTCTAATGGTCTATCTTTACCTATTGGCATTCGAAGCATCTAGGTAAATAATTAGCCACATGTTTTTTCATACCTGGCGAGGACATGTTCTTTCTTAAAGCTGAAATTAATTTCTGATATCTTGGATGTCCTGCATAGGGTCTTTTATGATACTCATCTAGAATTTCACTTTTTAATGAGTTCACATTGGGGATATATAATCTCTCTTTATAAAAAATCATTCCCCTTTGGTTTAGAGTATAACCCTTCATCTCTTGTTTCGGTAATTTTTCCTGAAGTTTTCCATAGTTTGGGTCTTGTCTCATTAATTCTTGGATTAATACTTCAATATTTAATTTTACACTACTCCCAACACTATTAACACTTCGACAAGAATTTCTTCTTAAAGCATCTGCAATCTTATTTTACTTCCCTTTGATATGTTTGATCTCCATGTCAAACTCACTAAAGAAGGACAACCATCTAGCTTTTCTAGCGTTTAAATGAGGTTGTGTGAATAAATACTTTAAACTGATGTGATTTTCCATTAATATAAACTTTTTCCCTAACAGATAATGCCTCCACATCTTCAAAGAATGTATTACAGCAAATAACTCTAAGTCACACACACAACAATTCTGTTCATGTTTCTTTAGTTTCCTTCACTCATCTGCTATGACTAAGTTTTCTTGTATTAATACTCCTCCTAATCCCTCTCCACAAGCATCCACTACAAGAAAAAAACACATTGGTGAGGGGCAAAAATGGTCACCATAAGCTCATTGGTGAGGGTCAAAAGAGCCTTCGTCACCAAAAACTGAACGTCACCAAAGGTGGCGTCGCCGAAAGTTTAGGTGTTGTGGTGACATTCAAGGTCCGTCACCAATAATGATTTATAGTGACGAATAGTTACCGTCACCATTTTGTATGAGCAATGGTGACGGACAATAGCCTCTGTCACCAAAAAAATGAATGTCACCAAAGTTGGCGTCGCCGAAAGTATAGGTGTTGTGGTGACATTCAAGGTTCATCACCAATAATGATTTATAATGAAGGATAGTGACCGTCACCATTTCATATGGGCAATGGTGACGGACAATAGCCTCCGTCACCAAAAAACTGAACGTCGCCAAAGGTGGCGTCGCCGAAAGTATGTGTTGTGGTGACATTCAAGGTTTGTCACGAATATTGATTACAATGACTGATAGTGACTATCACCATTTCATATGAACAATGATGATTTTTTGTGATGGACCTTTCATGGCCGTCACTATTGGTGCATATATATGGCGACGTTCATTGACCGTCACCATAAACTCATTGGTGACATCAAGGTCCGTCACGAGTAATGACTATAATGACAAACAGTGACCCTCACCATTTCATATCAACAACAAAGAATTATGGTGACGGACCTTTAATGGTCATCACTAATGATGTGTATATATGGTGGCATTCGTTGACCGTCACCATTTCATATTTTGGTGAGGGCCGAAAAATGTCACCATAAGCTCATTGGTGATGGTCAAAAGAGCATCTGTCACCAAAAACCGATATTCGTCATTCCCTATATATGAATATCAAGGCATGATGGAATCGAACCACCAACCTCCTGCTTGTAAAGCAGGTGCTCTTCCATTGAGCTAGAACCCTTTAAAGAATTAGACTTTTAAAAATTATATCTTGAAACTTCATAGATTGTAAATTCTACAACTTTCAATAAATTAAAGTCTCGACAATATTTTACTAAACAAACAAAACACCATTGACATTGCAGGTTCCTACCTAATGGTTATGGAAGTTATGAAAAGTAGGTGAAGGGAAGAATTAGACTTTTAAAAATGATACATGGACTACCACCACAAGAATCCCCCAAGAAAGATCCAGTGGGGGAATCTCTTGAATCAGATTCAATGGAAAATGAAGGACTAGATGAAAGAGAAAGGCCTCAGCAGGATGAGGAATCCACCACCTCGAGTCAAGGAATATAAGAGGTCCTTAGAAATTCTTACAACAATTTGAAATAGATCTAACGGTAGAATATCTACTTAAGATCTACTTATAAAGATTGCTTATGTAAAATAACTCAAATAGACAAGCAAATCCACAATTATAAAGTGATTATTTGGCATTTCAATCACTAATTTCAGGGCCAAAAACCTAAATAACCTAAAACATGCAAATATCCTAAAACAATGTGTGAAATAAAGAAAAAGAAAAAGAGAATATGTTCTCGAACAATAATACAAAACAAAGACAAAGAGAATATGTTCTAGAACAATAATACAAAACACATCCAACATTTTAAAGTATCTGACTTGTCTTGGTGAACATGCGTCCTTAGCAAATACAATGTAGCAATACCTTCCCCACAAAAGAGAAGACATGTCAAAATAGTATGTTTGACACAGACAATCATAAAGATGCCACAATAGCTACTCCATTCAACACACGCACATGCAATACAACTTAGATGTTGATGGCAAAGTATGGGATAGAAACAAATATCCTAGATGCTAGTTGTCTCACAACAATTAATTCAGATTTTACATATTGGTATGATGTTGTGGTGAAGTTCCCAGTTTCTAACCAAAATAAAAAGTAATAGATCAACATAACATACATTGCAAACATGTAACCTAGCCAATGGCTTCATCATATCCCTCATGCCAGGAATTGGATTTTGCATACTAGACCAGCGATAGTCAGGTTCTAAATTTCAACCTGATTATTTCAGACAGCGTATGAGCAGCAGTAGACAAGTCCTATAATAGAACTTCCATCACATTATAGTGATTTTTTTTGTAGAATTTTTTTTAGTTTGAGGGCTCATTTTTCAAACAATTTTAACATGGTTTTAAGGTTCCAAAAATATCATGGGAAAGTCTCCCTTATTGCAGTATTTAGTGGTAGCCTCCATGAACAGTTTGACATCAATAATCTTGTTATAATAAAACCAATTTTAGTAGCATGTTGTCATCCTCCATGGTCTCCAAACAAAGCAAACAGATCACCATCCAAGCATAAATATAACTCGGCATATAAGATCAACTTTTTCTGGGAGGATGGGAGGTCATGTAACATACTCTTGTAGGATTATGAGGCAATATGAAGATGATATATAGAATAAAATGACCGCAGATTCGATGGCAACATGTGAAGATCCCTAAACAGAAGATACAATAGTAGATATATCCTTTGATTGGTGGTTCTCTGGAACCCAATAGTGTTGGTCTTTCCAATGGTTGATACCTCCAACTGTGGTAAATTTTCACCAACAAATAGAACTAGGGTTAATGACAGCACTATTATGGCTCTGATACTAATGTTTGGACAGATAGGGCAGCATGAAAACAAGTATAAAAATACAGGTGCAATCAACAAATGTTTCCAACAATGATGTGGGGTTTTTGGGAAGCTTCTTGTGGGATGATTTGAGGGATTTCAGACAACTTTTCAGCCTTATGAACGACAATAATCTTTATTACTTGTTTATGACTACATCTAGGGTCATTGTATGCAAATTATACCCAACAATAAAACTCTAAATACCCATCAATCAGAACAGTTCATCTTTCCTTCAAGCATGAACCAATTTAAATCTTCATGTGTCTTCACCTTACAGAAATTTTGTGGCAGAAATGGTGGTGGTAAAAAATATCATAAGGGCTGTTAATATCTAGTGAAAGTTTTTTTTTTGAAACCCTTGGAAACATACAACGAACCCTTGAACAAAGGCACTAGAACCTTTGTGAAATCCTTAGGTAGAATTTGAATTGGACATCAGTATGTCATTATAAACATTTGAGTGCTTTGGTATTTAGAGGCATTTCAAGAGCCCTTTTCATATCTTACTTGGAGTGGTTTGTGGATATAGCTCTCATTGTTGGGTGTTCCTAGACTAGATCCTAGCAATCTAAAACATGTATCAAATCCTAGTAATCGGTTGGGTGTTCCTAGTAACTTGTTGGTTGTATCAGATCCTAGACCAGTAGGTGTTCCTCCTTGGCAACATACATTCCCTAATTCATAGAGAATAACGTGAGGAAAAGGAGACCTTAAACCACATGTATATGCATAACCTTATGTTTGACTATTAGCTTGAGTACAACAGCCTGAAATAGGTCCAGCCTCCTCCTCTTAGATATTATCTAGGCTTTACTGAGACAGTGCAATTGATAAATGGGTTTCAACTGGCCAACAGTTTACACCCAAAACCGCAATTTGAACTTAGTTCAGGCTAGCAATGGCAAAATTGGATCTTCTAATCATCCAAAAGGTTATAGAATTTCAACATTCTAATTGCCCCATGGCCAGGAAAAGCCAATTATTCGAGTGTAGGAACCTCTTTTTTTTACAAAAAGGAAAAGTTATACAGGTGATAGAAAATTACTTGGTTATATAGGTGGTAGAAAGGTAAAAAATGAATTTGGCCAGCCCAACTTTAGAAATGGCATCCAAAAAACCATGTTGCATTAGTTTAGGTCCTTTAATCTACAAACAACAAAAATGTACTACTCTAGGGTTTTTTCAAGGTGTTGAATCCATATATGTACTCAAAATTCCATTTTAAATAACAAAATTAAGATTTTCCAAAAACAAATTTGGGGTAATAAGACAAAAACTCAAAAATGTAACATTTTTAGATTCCAAAGATTACATTTTTTGGTAGCCATAGTGCATGGGTTGTCTATAGTTGCACACAATCCATGTTATGTCTTACACCGTGACATTATCTTAAGGCATACAGACACACCCTAGTCTAGTATTGACTATGTGAGTCTCTCTATATATATCATTGAATGTTCTGCTTTAGCTTATCCATCCATCCCTTGATCAGTCATTCAATCGATGATGGTGAAAGTGTCATCCATTCTCTTGCATTTTTGGTGCATTCAGGTTTTCATTCACCTCTACAAATTCCATGCTAGGAGTCAAGGGCACAAATGGGAATTGAATCCAAGAAATTTGGAAGGGAAAGGAAAGTTGGCTTATTATGGTCATCCCTACAGAAAGATCAATGCCCTAAGTTTCTTTCAACTTCACAGAGGCGATCTGTATATAAATCTAACCAACTGGGGAGCTACCCTCATCTCCCTCGCTCTCCTTGATGCTAAAGGTAATCATCCCTAAACCCTACCCTTCAACTTCTTTACCATTATTTACTCAGAGGTATCTAGCTCATTAAGTATTGGTATTTATGCATTTCGGCCATCTAGCAGACGTACTTCTTGGCTATGACAATGTTGCCTCATACATGGTATGTATTTGCATTTCCCTTAGGAAATTAGTACTGCCATCATATGCTAGAATTTTAAGATAAATTTACAGTTTCTAATCACATATTGGAATGGATCTCAAATGTATGTGTTACCATGGGGAATATGAGATTGTTTATTAATGCAAAACATGAGCTCCAGTAGACCTTACTTTGGTGCCTTGGTGGGTCGTGTAGCCAACCAAATCAAGGATGGAGAATTTGCACTAAATGGGAAAACATATCAGATGCCTAAGAATGATGGCAACAACACACTCCATGGTGAAAATCTGCCTTTTCTATTCTGCATGAATGTTTTATCCAGCTAACTAAAGCCCTATAATGACCACTACTCAGGAATAAAATCTCTCTTTTTTTGTATATGTATGTTTCTTTGTGGAGGTCTAGAGCACTACTACTTTAGGTAACATATGTGTAGTTTGGTGATCTGAATGAATGCAGGAGGGCTGAGAGGCTTTGACAATGTCCTATGGGAAGTGAAGGAGCATAGAGGCTTTGACATGCAGAATTTTATATGACAAAAAGAGTCTTTGAGCCACAAAGGAGGGATCTAACATAATTTCGTTGATCCCCTACAACTATCAAGTGTTCAGCAAAGGAGGTGTTAAAACAGGTCTGCACTATAGCAGAAGATACAAGTACCGCTATATTGTATGGTGTTCCTATCAAGCGTTGAGGCCCAGACTTAACCATAAAATTGGCCCATGTATCAGTCTTAAAATTGGTTTAAATAAATGCCAAAAATGATTCACAGGTCGGCTCAAATCGGTATGTCGGCTCCTTAATCAAAAGACACGACTTTTCAGTTCATACACAAATAGCTATAAATAACTAGTCATGCTCATCATTTTGGAATGAAAATTTCGGTGAAAAATACAGTGAGAATTTAGAGATAAAACAGGAGGCCAAGGATATTAAAAGGGAGATCATAATTACAACGTTTTGGGCTAGAAGGATATATCTCTTGCAGACCTATTTGCACCTGTGGAAATAAATTTTTTCGGAGCTGAATTCAGGCGTGAAATTTCGGCCCTATGAAAGCCTGAAATTTCAGCCCTAACAGGCCTGTAACTTCGTCCTTTCCAGAAGCTCAGACCTGAGACTATTCTCTGCAACTCAGACCCTTCTAATTCAGACATGTGGTGAAATATGTGACCTTGAAACAGTCTTGTAATTCGGATCTATAGTGGCAGTTTTGAAGACAAATTCAGACCTGCAGATCTCTGTTTTTGGAATATAATTATAGAGAAGTCTTGAGAGGAACAGTATTGAGTTTATTTTATAGTGAATATATCTAGTAGACCTATTGAAGAACATCTATTTCACATGAAGTCTATTTGAAGAAACCTTTGCATCAAATTTTGAAGATATAAGTTTTTTGGGTTTGTAAAATCCATTTGGATCAATAAAATCTTAGTTGTGCTTTCAATTCAGTAGATCTGCGTAATATTCTAGCAGGAAATAATTAGTCAGGTTGCCGAGATTAGAAAATTTAACACATTCAAACTATAGTTGATTAGGAAAATTGTGATGGAAGTTAATGTGAAAAGATTTTTCCCTAATTTTTGGTCATTTGTCCTTGATACAAAAGAACACCTCTCTTTTTCATGTCATTTGCTTTAGAGTTTTGATGAAAAAGGACAATATTCCATTATGCTATGAATCATGTCTAGCAATCTGGACATGGTTGGAAGGTCTTGGTGTTGTATGCTTGATTATTTCTTGAATTACCACCAATGGAATCTCCAATTACCACCAATTTTTTGACCTGCCTTGCACACAACATAGGACCTTAAAACAATGCTAGGGTTTTAGTAAATTATTGTAAATTATTGTGGTCCTCTAGGGTTGTAAATAGACACCCATGTACTTGCCACTCCTAAGTCACTATGGTGACTTTATTGCACATCAAACTTTATATTCTAGCACGATTGTACTATCCACGGAATCTAAGTGATAACATTCAAGTGACCATCCTTTTGGAAATGAATCGATGGCTTTAGGATACAAATGGGTACAATTCGAGACTTCCTATATGCACTCAAATTCACCAAACACTTCTTGATATCTTCGATCTTGAGTTTGGACAGACCCTCTATTTCCTTGCATTGCTTAGCATTAAGCTTTGATGAACCTTGGGAGTAAAGAGGCCTACCACATCACTCCTAATTTTTGTTCATCTGATTTAATTGCATTAGCATGCATTCATATATATTTTAAATAGAATGGTTTATTGATGAAGGATCAAAATGAAAAGATAATGGAATAAAAGGACTCACTGTTGAATCCTAGTTTAATTAACAAAATTCTAACAACTAGATTACTGCTATGCAGAAGTCAATACCTTTAAGGAATAGAATGCATAGATAGATAACATTAAATTGTACATCAGAATCACAGTGAAATTTCATTAAATGATTAAAGGCACTGAACTCAATTTTTATTCACAAAAGAAATCTCCTAGAGAATGCGACCCAGTGCATGCTAGCAATTCTTGTCTCCTAATAATTTGAACAAAAATACAATGCAGGATCTGGTATAGAATTTCCATATAGACATGTACACACTCTCATATGATAATGAAAAACAAATCAAATGGAGATACATATAACACTCCCACTGAAACAAACTACAGAGAAATAGACCAATGCATTATGATATAATGCAATCGAAATAGAGGTTTCTTACCTTGGACAAGAGCCTTGCTTATCACCGCTGATTGATGTTGAATGGTTTATTGTTTTGTGGAGCACCTAGCTCTCTTCAAGGGAAAAGAAAATATTCATAAATAAATCATGCCTTTGTTGCCACAGTTATTAAACAACCATTACTTTTAGAAAGAAAAAAACAAAGAGAGGTGTGTGGTAGTGAGACTCCAGCAATCAAAATTTCAACAAATCAAATAGATGCAGTGAGAGAAGACCCAAAAATATGAGTCAAATGAAAAAATATTAAGGATGAGGTCAAATGTGTGTAAAATTAGCTAGAAAATTAAACAAATGGAAATATATATAAAAATATAGTCACCAGAACAACAAAACATACTACTTGAAGGGAAGCTGAACAATGAATTTGAGCAACTAATCTTCGACCATTGCACACAGATTTCCATCTTTTTGATGAAGTTTTATTGACTATTAAATTAGGCTTTGAAAAATAAGATTTAACATCTGAATAATTTCCTTGATTAACAAGAGATTTCGCTGCATAGTACAAGAGGCATAAGCTAAATTTAAACAGTGAGACCTTTTATTATACTTTGTATATTTGACTAGACAGCTTAATTGTTATCTGGCATGCCATTTATGCATGAATGTTAAAAACCCATGGCAGGAAAATCACCCAGAACTCATCATAAATATCAGAATCTCACACAATTCTCCTTATAGACTGCAAATCTGATCAACAAACTTATCATTATAGAGGTTAAATCCTACAACATGCATGTTTTAAAATACTTTTTCCAATGTACCAATTAAACCAATCACTTGAAAATCACATGCATGTTGTCTAGCTAAACAAATATTTCAAAATCAGATCCATAGATATTTATAATCATAACTTGAGAACTAAAGCTTTGCGGCATTAAAAGAGGTGCAAAAATATAAACTATTGGAATTTCGAAACCTTGTAATACACATAAGAAACCATTTAATCAAATTGTAAAATATATCTAACCCTAATATTAGACAGATAAGCCTCACATCCAAGCACTTCCTTTTACATAGTATCTCAAAATAGTGAAAAGGCCTATAATATCAAAAAGGATGTCAATCTTGTAGTATTCTAGGGTAATTTGACTTAAGGTTTCAGGTATCTAGAGTTCCAAATAAACTTCCTTTGCTCATTCAATAATAAAATCGTCAACTTTTTCAATTACACAATACGATATGATCCATGTTAAATATCACTACACATTTTTCAATCATTATATCATAGTACATGCACTAATAATATTAATTTAGAATTCAGCAAACCATCAGAGAGTCCCCAGTACCAAAGAAAATTAACCAACATGCTTATACACCAATGACCTGATTTCACCTTTGCACAGATAATATTCTTTAAATACCTCTAAAAACTAGAATCTGCTATAGGATACAAATCTCTATTTCCGAGACTTACAATAACCCTCTAATCACATCACAGCTGCCTCAGTATCCACACCAGTCAAACACACTTCAGGAAAATGATGATCTCAGGAAAATGACTCTGTCTTAATAATCTACTATGGGTGAAATGTTTTTCCATTTTTCATGACCTTGTTATGAGCAACACTTTACATATTGTATGTTGTCTCTGATTTGGAAAGGAAGTCAGTGTTGAAATAAAAGGACACTGAAAATGGAATTTTTTAGGAGAACACTTTCAAGCTTTGGGCATATATGGGACACTATTCCATTATGCTATGAATCCTACTTTATTCCATCACTATGGTGACTTTATTGCACATCAAACCTTATATTATAGCACTATTGTACTGTCCACAGATTCTAAGTGATAACATTCAAGTGACCATCCTTTTGGAAATGAATCGATGGCTTTTAATTTTTAATGCTTAGTAAGAATTTCTTTTAGTTGTCCAAGTGTGTTACTTTGTCTTAATAATCTACTATGGGTGAAATGTTTTTCCATTTTTCATGACCTTGTTATGAGCAACACTATACATATTGTATGTTGTCTCTAATTTGGAAAGGAAGTCAATGTTGAAATAAAAGGACACTAAAAATGGAATTCTTTAAGAGACCACTTTCAAGATTTGGGCATATATGGGACAAAATTAACCTTTTATTTGTTTTGCAAGGACTATTTCTTGGTTCTTTTGGAGCAGCCTCAAAAAGAGTTTGAATATCACTCATAT
Source organism: Pinus albicaulis (assembly GCA_034641835.2). Lineage (NCBI taxonomy): Eukaryota > Viridiplantae > Streptophyta > Pinopsida > Pinales > Pinaceae > Pinus > Pinus albicaulis. The sequence continues at coordinate 694,360,942 of CM076581.1, forward strand.
CCTATTGGTAGAAAATGCATTGGTGCCTGCTTATCCAAGGGATTTTAAATACAAGCAATTTGAAGGTTAGTGATCCTCCCTTTTTTTGTTTTAAAATAGCTTAGTTCCTATTTATCACTTTGTGAGTATGTTGGCTATAGGATGGGATTCAGATTCATTTGGATTCCATGTTATAGTCCATGATATCAAAATAGTCTCCTTTTACTCTTCTTATTGTATTGGTTTATTTGTCTAAATGGAATCTTTTATGATTTCTATTTGCATATGACTAGTATCAAATTTCAATGATGTTAGGGAGGGTTTATCTCACTCAGGGTGCCATATGTAAGAAAGTGACCAATTACTCTCTTCTTGGTTTTTTTAATGAATTTGTTTGTGTAGACCTTCTTTTTTAATAGAAAAATACATCTTATATATACAAGAATTACAACAACATAACAAAAAGCGGAAGGATATATAAAAGGGAGCTTATATTCTCTTGTTTGATTACTTGAAATACATATCCTAGGGAAACCCACTAGGCACTCCCCTCATTCCAAGGATAGTACTTAGGGTAAAATAGGATTCTTCAGGGCTTGCTACAGCAAAATGTAACACCTTAGTGCAAATCTTCACTAAGTACTCTAGCTCAAGGGCAACATAGGGATCAGTCACCACTTTCACCTTAGTAGTTGCTCGTCTGCTGTTCTATGGATGGATGTCCCCACAACAGAGGCTATCTTAGAAAATCTTGGAGATTAATTAACCCGAGAATTGTTAGGCTAAATACCTTTCAAGGATTCTACTAAATACACACCAAATTCCAAGGATATTATTCGATAAGGTCGGGCTCCGAGTTAGATGAGGGAAGAAATTTGAAGGACCTATGGCTAAGTCTAGAGGGCTAAGATAGTACTAGAAATGCTCAATTAGATCCCAAATACATGATACTTTTAATTTAATGATTGTTGTTATAAATCAGGGTTTATAACAGACACAATTTACTGCATGCAAAATTTATGAGAGCAATAAATTGCTATGGGGAGCGTGGGCATGCTTGTTTTTCTCATATTACAGTTCAAAGAGCATTTCCACAATGAAAAAAAAGCCTTGTTAGATTGGCTAGAACCCCAGAATAAGCCATATAGCCTAAATAGATTCATATCTCTTGTGTGTCATTCATAGAGACCGTTTGAGTGGAATGATTCCAAGTTGTTATAAGTAAGGGGAGATCGACCTATTTAGAGAAGAGGTAAGGCATAGTCAAGTATTGCATGACATTCCTTTTTTGCAATTCAAAGAGGAAACAAATTAAGTTGAGACAAACAAGTTTATTGATAAGATCAGAAAAATTCAGTATACAAGTTTAAATCCTTTGAAATTTTAACAGTAAAAATCATAGAAATAAGATCAGAAAAATACCTATCAAACGTATCCATACAGACTCTCCCTATCGGAGTTCTCTAAGAGTGAAATTTTATCTCCATATGCAGACAATACATGTATCCATGCTAAATGCTAATGGCAGGCAACTGTCGTGAAGCGTAGCTGCAGCAGTGTTGTCCTGTGAAGATAAGTGCAGTGAGAATGGGAAGCCGAAAGCCTCATGTCGCCATTTTTCCCAGTGGAGGAATGGGCCATCTTATCCCATTCACTCAGTTCGCCCAGTGCCTCTCGACACACCATGGATTAACCGTTGCGTTCATTACATGCAAATTGATGTTATCCGGTCCTGAATGCATAAACTCCTCACAGGGTCTAGATATCCACTTCATCCAGCTCCCTCATGTGGAAATCCAAGAAGATGAGGGATGATACATGAAGTTGGACACCCTTGTATCAAATTTATTGGATAACTTGAAAGGATTAGCAAGCCAACCTCGTGACATTAACCCCCAATAGATTAAAACACTGAGGAATGGAAAGGTTAATCCCATCGATGCTAGGCGAATGCCCCTAATTTATCCAGTCGGGCAGCTAACACCCAGGTTGGATGGTTGGACCGGTTGTGCATTAAGATTAATACTCTATGCGAAAAATTCTGAAGGCATTAAGAGGTTGTCGTGGAGCCCTAGAAGAGTATGAATGTGCATATGCAGAAGCTATAACCACCGAAAACACAAATAAAATAGATGAAGCTCGACTACTTACTAATACTTACTAATCAAACCACATTAGAACATCCTCTTTATCTATTCATTCCTCAATCCATCAATCCTTACCTCATTTTTTGGTGAAGCCAGCGATCCCAGCCATCCATCCCATGAAGACCAGTCTATTTTTCTACTTGACTGGTGGGATTTTCACCATGGTGGCAATATCAATCGAGCCTCTTGGATGAAGGTGAGAAGGTAAAGACTGAAGCACAATGACAAATTAATATAGTTTACTATAGCCAAATTTGGAGTTCTTGAACGTGTTTTCTGCTCCGAATTGCAGTGAAAGCCCCAAATTAGGAGAAGAAGATTTAAAATAAAGATCGAAAAAGAGTGAACCCAGATCTGATATAATAAGTTCGGGTTAAAAATCTAGTAGAGTGGATAGAAGAACTGAATTTCAAAGAAGGGTATGGAATCTGCATGAAATCATAAAAATTATGAGCAGAGAAGGAGCACCGAACTCTGTACCAGACCTAGAAAGGAGAATATCAGCAGGAAAATAAATTTTAATAGGTCAATTTAAATTTTATAGTAGCCACCAAATTAGATTTTAATAGTTAGTCAAATAAATTGCTATGGTCGGTTAGGTTTTCATCAAGTTTTATTTTTATGTGAGTAAAAATAATGTTAAACTAATTAGAGTATTAATCAAAATTATATTATACTTCTCTAATATAAGTAAGAATCCTAATTAATCAAAATTATATTATATGTCTCTAATATAAGTAAGAATGTTCATATAAAGAGGGAAAATGAACATGAGATCGAATATATCTATCAACCTTTAAGGTAGTGAAAATTATCTTTAAATCTATGAATAATGTTATCAATAAATTGAAGTAGGTATAGTTAGTTTCTTATTTTTGAGGAAGTTCATTTAGAGCTTAAAAATACCCAATTAGAAGGCCTTCACATGTGTTGTTAAGAGAGACATGGGATAAATTTTGATTAAAGGAATTAAGGGGTACAATAAGATCAATGTATAGCACCTACTCAAATCACCAAGAATATATCCAAACCATCAAGATGACACACTTCTCAGAGCAAAATTATGAAACACCATGGAATAACTCAGATTAAAACTTATAGTCAATCAATCAATAGTTAGAACATAATGTTTAAGAGAACACAATAAAAATAGTGCACATTGGACATAATATCATATACACATGGATCATACATATCCAACTAAATGTGGTAGCTAAAGGAACTTCTTCCTACACATAGTGTCCTAGATGGCTAAGGCAAGGTGTCATCAAACTAATGATACATTCATGAATTACATATAGATCCATATACCTTAGATGAAAAATGATCAATGTGACAGGAATCGTAGGGGTTGAGATTACAATCAAATTTTAAAATATCCTCTAAAAGCCCATATAGAAAATGGGGTAACATATCCTATGACATCCAACTAGTGATATATGGTGGGAAATCCTTAAAGTATATCTGAAGAAAGATGTCTCGTTGAGGTATAGGTCAAGAAGAGGTACAATTCCTCACTAATTTGGTATCTCGTTGAGGTCTAGGTCAATAAGAGGTACAATGCCTCACTAATTTGGTAGTTCAAGAAGTTTAAATCTTGGTTTGTCAATTTGGCCCTAAGTAGGTAGGGCAATATAGAAGGAGGTGACCCCCTTGGAAGAGTTCTAAAGGGGAAGGGCACATAAGGCCTTATATTAACATCTAAATCCAAGTACCTCCCTCATAAAAAAGTCTAGACATGTATTTAAATAATTTAGATAATGACTCGTCCAAATGTTGATAAAGACAATAAATGGGGGCATCTACCAATGGAAATGCTAGTAGATGTTATTAATAAGAGGAAGGCCATTATGATTCATTTCAAATCGATGCAAATGTAAACCCACTTTGAACGCACCAAGGGAGATATGAAGGGCAACATTTGATACTCTTGAGTGTATGTGGTTAAACAAAAAGGCCCCCTTTCATTTGCATGAAGTGTTCCTGATACAAATCCATGTTACAGTCGAGGCCCTAAAAAGATGAAGTCCAAGTACATTGAATGTATTGTCTATAAATAACCTCTATAACAACCTGACACAAACATATAATGATGTCATTTACATTTGAGGTGTAAATCACTTGAATTGTGTTACAATTTTAATCACTCCCCAACAAAACTGTGCCATGCTTCCTTGTGATGATGCTTCAACCCTATTGGAGAACAACCTCACAATTTAAAAGGAATTTAAACATGATGTAACTTTAATAGTGCCCCACATTCACCCTTTGGCTCACCACCCATGGCTAATTTGAGGTTATTTCAAGCACTGATGTGGATAATATCATTTTATTTTCTCTTATGTATAGTATTCTACATTGACACAATTAAGTTTGTTTAACAAGCAAAATATTTATATTGAGGGTTCACTCCTTGTGCATTAGGGCTAGACAAGCCTTGTCTTTATGAGTGATCTATTCATTTCCAACTCCTTAGTCCTTCAAATTTTGCACGTCGTTAGGCCCAATATACCTACCCTTCTACCAGTCTTGTTTTCCTTCACAAGCACAAGACTTGGGGCTCTTCTTTGATGGTCACCTAACAACCCTCCAACTGTACTTGGACTACCATTAATTTTCCCAACCATGGTCAATTATTTTACTGATCTAGTGCCTGCAACACTTCCCTCATCTAGGGATCTTCAAAATTTCCACCTAATAGTGATTTGAGTCCTCTCAAAATCACTATTTTTGTGTACCAATTTATTTTTTGTCCAATCTATGAAAAAATCTGAACTACTCCTCTTATCATCCTTATAACACTTTGTATATGCTTGAACTAGGGTCACAAACATCCACTAAAAGTCTATTGACTAATTTTTTATAGGTTGCTTTAGATATCTGTCCAAAAATCTCTGGACAATCCACCAAAATCAACTCCTCTTCATGTCCATCCATTCCTCATAATATGCCACAATTATTCTACCCAATATTCTACTCAGGTTCCAACTTCCTTTGTATTTTCTATCATTGCACATACTTCTGCAAACCATCTTCCAAATTTGTGGTATATATTGCAAAGATAAACCTCTCTCCAAGGGTCCCGACCCCTCTTCTTCTACACATATTTGTCACGGTCTTAAGTGCATACCTTATGGATTGAACATGTTAGGAAACCTCCTTAACTACGACATTATACTTCTATTCGAATTGTCTTAGAACAAACTCTATCCACCCATAGAAAAAATAACAACTCTTACCTCCATAAGAGACACAACCTAGCTCATATGGACCCAAATATTCTAGGAACTTCTTTAACTAAGTTAGGGTTTAAGGGGTTAGGGTTAAGGGTTTAAATGTTTAGGGTTTAAGGGGTTATGGGTTAAGGGTTTACAGGTTTAGATTTTAGGGGGTTAAATGGGTTAGGGGTTTATTAGGGGTTTAGGGGGTTAAATGGGTTAGGGGTTAGGGGTTAGGGGTTAAGGGTTTAGAGGTTTATGGTTTAGGGGTTAAATGGGTTAGGGGTTTATAGGTTTAGGGGGTTAAATGGGTTAGGGGTTGGGAATTAGTGTTTAAGGGGTTAGGGGTTAAGATGATAGTTTCATTGGTCTCTGTTTGTGCTCAATAGTTGCTTATTCTTTGCGTCTCAATGTAACAATTGTGTAAGTATTGTTGCTTGTTGCCATGTCTTATTTATTTATTAATTTATAGTATTTGTTAGCAATTGATTTACATTTATTGACGAAAATGACTATTGCAATCAAACCAAATGTATGTTCAATCTCCAGTTTCAAACTTAGCCACAGTTTTTTCACACAATTTAAGTTCAGAGAATGGCCATCTGATGAAGTCTTAATAACCAGACTGCACCTCATGACTACTCTAGAAAATCTTAAGTTCGAGTGTCCCAAATTCATGAGAAATTTGGCTCTTATATTCTTGCTCCACCTGACTGTGTCTTGGAAATACCCTTGTTTATTGCAAAAACATCCTAATGTTGTTGACCTTGTCCCTGAACAGACCAAGGAAACATATGTGACTGAGAGGAATGGAAAGCACTACAAAGTTGAAGAAAGTACAAAAGACTAAGATGGTTTAAAGGATAAGCTTGAAGAATGTAGCAGTTTTGAAACAACTAAAAGTTTTCCCAAACAAATAGTTGATAATGCGAAACCTTCTTCTATACCACTCAAGCAAGACTACATTCATGTGAGAGCAAGAAGAGGCCAAGCGACTGATAGGCATAGCCTGGAAGATAGGGTATGGTTCCCTCTTTTTGATGAAATATTTGATCTACATTTTGTCTATTGAATATTAACAATTTTAACCTTGCCAACAAGGTGTAATTAACCTAATCGTAGGTCCTAATATGTCATGATATATATTAACTATAGATATATATGAGAAGGAATAATAAAAACATAGATTGATAGAGGTGGCGAGACAAGGGGAGTCACAAGGGAGAGATGGAGATAAACTGAAGGAGAGGGGAGAGAAGGAATGGAGAGAGAGAGAGGGAGAGGAGTGAGAGAGGTAGAGAAGGGTAAGAGAGGGATATAGTGACACAAAGATGGAAGAGGATGATGTTGAGAGGGCTTGCCTGGGTGACTCTGGGAGCAACCCGAAGGTGGTTAGACAAAGCTCTTCTAAGTTACAAATCTGAAGAGAAAAAACTGGTGATGTATATGTGGTTGCTCAACCTGGGCTGTATGGAAAATCTTGGCTGAGAGTGTTTACCTTTCCGTGTCTTCACGAAAGTAGGTTTTCTGGTCACAGAATAAGATCATGACAACATGTAGGTGATGGTTTTGTAGTAATTTCTCAGCCTTATCTTTAGAATGGCTAACAGAGAGGATCAAGTTTGAATACAGGATATAATTTGATGAATTTGGAGATTTAGAGTTGGAAGAAAAAATTGTGGTGATGTTTGGATGGGTGCTAATTTGTATGGTTTTCCATTTTTATAATTTTCTTTGTTGTGTTTTCTACCATGCTACCTAGTTGCTTTCATGTTTCCCTAGCATTTTAACTTTTTCGATTTCTATCTCTCTATTGATTCTTGCCCCATTTGAAATGTCATCCTTATTTGGTAGGTGTTTTCTTCAATATAGTGTGAATATTTTTCAATCACACAACTTCTGTGGGGTTTGTCTACGCAAATAGCTTGTAAGGCCCATTCATCAATTTATTTGATGAAATGAAATGATTATCGATGATCACCAACTAATGGTACCTGCAGAGATTTACTCTAACAATTCTACAGTTTTCTTGTGCCAACAATTATACAACATTTTAACCTCATGAATTAGTTTCCTCAGTTCTCTTCGCTGATTCTATAAGCACTTATTTCTCTTTTCAAAGCTTTTACTCTCTAGTCCCATTGATCTATTTCATTTATTTGTGGACATTGATATATTTTCATTTCATTTCTTCAATTTTTCTGACTGTTATGCATTGCCTTTGGCCAGTTCCTTATTTCTTACCTATGTTATTTTTGGTTAAGCATTCCAGACATACAGAGAAACAAGGGTAGCAGGAGCCACGCAGTCCAGCCAGAGCCCAGCAGGGGCAGTGCAGAGGTAGCAGGAGCCACTCAGGCCCAGTCAGGGCAGCGCAGGGGCAGTGTAAGCCCTTCAGGTGTGACGCAGACCCTTACTAAGCAGCGCAGAGGCCAATGTAGGCTAGTTAGGCTGACGTAGAGGGATTCAGAGTAGCGTATTACTGCCGTTTTTATTTCTATGTTGGGTGAACCATTTTTGGTGCCCAGGATTGTTGTACTTAGATTCTACATAATAATGAAAGCCCTCCAGAGCTAGCTACACCGGTTTTCCCACATTTGGTTTTTTCTGAGGATAGTTTTCTAGAAAATCCATGTGTCACTTTGTCTATGAGCATGTTATTCAGTATTTATTTCACTAATTGGCTCTGAGAGCACGCTCGGAAAGCGGGTTCGAGGGAGCGTGCTCAAGGAGTGGGTTCGATAGGGGGAGGCACTCCCCTACAACCTTGTTTTCAAGAGCACACTCACAATCTGCATATTCATGTTGTCTAGAGAATGTTGAACACTCCCCAAAGAGTATGGCTAGTCCCAAGACAATTGGAAAAGCTATTTTTACTTTTTTTTTTTAAAATTGGGGTCTACGAGAAGGCCCCAATAGGCCTCATGTGCTCAATGAAGGGGGTTTAGAGCTTTATAAATTCCTAATTCCTCTTCATTTCTCCTTGCATTTTTCTTCCGAAAAAATAAAGGTTTTGATTGTTATAGGTCAACAATTTTGGTAGAATATCTACCATTCAAACCCAAGAACTAAGCCAATGGAAGTCCCTCATGGGAAAATTTCTTGTTGTAATTCCTATAATTAAACAATTAAAAAAATGCAGTTAGCTACCTCTTGAGTGGGTTTAGTAGCCTCTAGAAGCTTCTCCTTTAGCATAGAGGCTTAATCCTGCTTGTCCCAGTCCACGTCATTTCTTCAGGATCCAATTTCTTTGCTTTGGGACGCTTGGGAGCATGGGTCCAAGCAAATCCGAGGCCATTTTGCATTATGACTCAGTATGTGTGGTTCGATGCTACCACAGCAAGAGCTTGCAGTACACCATGGAGTCTCATAAATCTCAGCAAAGGTCTCAGTACTGTGTCAATACGAATAATACTCTATGCTATGGTGTTGATCAGTGCCAGGTGCTATATAATAATGTATAACCTCGGCACTTCTAGGTACTGTGCTCACTGATGTTATGATACTAAGATGCTCAAAGCTACTTGGTGTTGAAAAGTGTAACTAGGATCGGTCTTCATATTGACTATGTAATTATGTATTTATGTAAAGGAGAAGACAAAGATAATAAAATGTCTTTTTGTTGTACTTGCTTCATGGGTTTCATGAGAATTATTTCATTATAGGTCAATAGACTTCTTCTTGATGTCTATTAGGATTCATATTCTAGTTATAAATGTAATTAAGGGTCATAAATATGAAGAGTCTAGTCATCAAAATGCTCCAAGACCTTGTCATGTTCACCCTTATTAAACGCTGGAATAATTGCACTATATGTCGGCCTATATACACAGTGATCTAGTCGGCCTCCAATCAGCTTGAAGGGTCGGCCTAAAAATAGTGACATGATGCCTATATATACATTCAACTCTGTGGTCATTTCAACCAAGGAATTGCGGATCTCCGTACAGGAAACAGTGCAGATTTCAGGAAGCATAAAAGTGCGGATTTCAGGAAGGAGAAAAGTGCGGGCTAAAGGAAAGAATTGCGGACATTCTTGTGATAGTTACCTCAGAATAAATTCTGGTTTAAAATACAAATTGAAGCAGTAAGTGTGGATATGTTCTGTGTAGCATTTTGGAGCAGTGAACGTGGATTAGTATGAAGAAGCTACGGTCAAGTGAAGTGCGGTCAAACTTGTAATGAATTCACTACTAGTAGAAGGTCAGTGTTCTATGTATTGTAATGACTGTAAGCATTCAAATTTTATGTTATGCGAAGGGTTAAGCTCAACGATTTGCTGTGATGATAAGTCTAAGGGCTAGTATAAGTATGGGAAAAGGAGGAAGGTAAATCTATGAATAGATTTACCGTCCTACTCTCAGAAAGGTTACACATCTCCAAATGCATGACAAGTGAATAATGAGACTTCAAATGATATGGTCTCCTATATTTGAATAAGCAATAAGAAGTGCATGAAGACGAACTTAGAAACCGAGTTCTCTAAGGTTGATGCAAATCAGTGCAGGCTGTTGAAGAAAAGAAGGATCAGTATTGAAGGAAGACTTGGAAGCAGTGGCAATGTCTTGGAAGCATTAATAGGTCAAGGGTCTATGTCTTGGTCATGGTACTTGTCATCTTGAAAATCTATAAGAAGAATTTCTCGTGGGTTTTCCTCTCCAAGAGGGAGAGGTTTTTCCTTGGCTCGAAGAGCCTAACTTTGTCTCTTTTGTATTTTGGTAATTGACTTGATGAAAGAATAAATAAGCTAAAGAAGAGAAAACATAACTAACTCAAATAAGCTCACAATTAATTATCAAGAAGAGAAATTGAATTAATCACCAGCCCCCTAAATTCTCAACACTTGGTGCTACTCGGTGTTGTAGTGATAACATGAAGTTCAGTGATGAATCACTATGTTTGGATGTTGCTATAGGGATTATGAGTTGAAGATCAAAGGATCAAGGAAGACGACTATGTCTTGGTCTTGGAGTGGTGAAATAGGTCAAGGGCCTTGGTCTTGGTATTTGTCAATTGGAATCTCTATGAGAAGAATTTGTGTGGCTTTTCCTCTCAAAGAGTGAGAGGTTTTGGCCCTGGCTCATAGCCTACATGTTGTGTCTCTTTTCTATTTATGTTTATGAATTGGTTACTATTTGATGAATAAAGAACACTAATAATCTAACAAGAAAAAGATCTTAATGTAAAGAAGTTAAAAGGAATTCACAAACAATCACTAACAAAGAGAAATCTCTTAACACTAAATCCCCTAGATTTCTCAACATTGTAGTGGTCAAGGGCCTTCTTTTAAAAGGCTTGGTGCAGGCCCACCCTTTCTCCATTCATAATGAGTAGCAGATAGTTTTGGAGAGTTGTATGAAGCTGAATCCACCTTCCCCCCCAGTTGTAATCAGGCATTCATTTCTTTTGTTTTTCTGAGTTCTTGTGAGACCCCTCCCGGGGGGATACTACGTTTGCAAGTGAGAGCTACAATTCTGGTCTCCTCACTTGTAGCCAAGATTCAAGAACGGACCGGGATGCCCTCTGACTTATGCATATCCTTTATGAGGGCCAAAAACTTTAGGATACAAATAGACTAAGTGAGCACGACATAGTAAACAACACGGCAATAAATCTAGTTTCTAGATTGTGAGGCAAAGCTCAAGGAAGGGGTGGCCCCTCTTCCTCTTAGCCAAAATCTTTTAAAAGAAGCCTTAAAGCTAGGGATTGTGAACCAGCCTCCTAAGGAGCTCTTAGTGCCAGCCTTTCTTGTGGATCAAATTGAGAAAATCCCATCCATTGGTGTGCCAAAATATTAATCTGACTCTCTCAGTGTTGACTACATGGAGCATGCTCTAATTTGTCGATTTAATGGAATTTGGCCTTCATCATATGTACTTCGAGATTGGGTGGCTAAGACTTGGTCTAAGAACAGTTATCTGTTTTTCTCCTCAGGGGGATACTTTATAGTATATTTCAAGAACCAGAGGGATTGACAGGGGGTCCTTGAGCTTGGAGCATGGTTTTGGGTTGATTAGGGCTCTCCATTCAACCATGGTTTGTAGATTTTAACCCCTAATAATGCCAGATTTGGCCATTCTTATTTGGGTTCAACTCGCTAATTTACCTCTTAACTTAATGCACCATGATATTTTAGCCGATATTGGTAATGCCCTAGGCCAATTCATTAATATCAACACGCACAAGCTAGCGAAGGGTATTGTAACCTTTTCATGGATATGCATGGAAGTTGATTTCAACAAGGGATTACCTGATAAAATCCTCCTGAATTGGAGGGGAGCTATTTACTCACAAACACTAGATTATGAGAACACAGCCTTCCGTTACAAGTCTACCAATAGCCAAGTCACCTCCAAAATGTATGCTCTTCTTCTCAAGGGTCCTCTCCACCTCACCAAGAATTTATTGTTAGTGTTCAATGAAAAAGAAAAAAATCTAGAACAATAACACTTCACCCTTTCCTTCTTCTGGTCATACAAATAGTCTATTCAGACACACATTTCTTTGAGAAATCTAAAACCTATACCAACTTTTCTGCATATCCATTGGAACAAACCATTGTTTCATTCACTCCTTCGTATGCCTAAAATGTTGATGTTATGTATTTAACAAAACATCAAGTAGTAGGTCTGACAGGTCTCTGGCTTATCCTTCCAATTTATTAAATTTCTTGACTTTCTTTCTCCTTTGACTTTGTGATTGTTATATTTGAATTTGGAACAATCTTTCCAAGTTTTACAATCACTGGATTTTTCAATTTGAGTTTTCTATACGACAAGTTTCTTGAACTAGATTTGTGATGTTGTTTGTTTCTCGAACATACGCTTTTATTTTGAATTAGAATTTTCTAATACTTTTAGGATAATAGTAACTTTCATATCTAGGTTAAGTGTTGCCTTGATAAAACGGGCATCTTTGCAGACTAACTTTTCAATGTGGAAGATCTATTTAGGAGGGTGTTTCTCCATCATTGTTTTCTAAAATATTCCTTTACCTAATAACACGGACTTTCTAAAATGGTCTTCAACTTTTCACCATTACACTTCTAACAAATTGCATTCTATAAGAGTTGCAGTCTAAACTTGTCTTTGCTTGAATAGACATTGTAATTGTAGCAAAGCACAGATAAACATGAAACTCTAATGTGTTGGGAAGAAAGTCGGTTAATGATTTTAAGAAGACTCAGAGAACATTGTGGCAGAGAACTAACTGTTATTCAAGAAGCTCTAGCATTTGCTAGTGACAAAGATGAGGAAGAGGATATACATTCAAACCATTATGCTCACCAAAAATCTTCAACAAGAGAAGCAAATAAAACAGTATTTTCTTAATTACAGTATCCAATTCTTGAAAAATTCAAAGCCGAAGCATAGAATGGTCGGTGTAGTAGTATCCAAGATTGCACTAATAGTTGTGAGCATGCTCACAGTGCTTCAATTACATCATACAACACTATGATCCCTAAAATCCTAAAAGAAGCGGTAGCAACAAAAGTTTAAGGGTTGGAAAGAACACTAGACATTTACAAAGGCAAGAAGGGCATACCAACATTTAAGATCATTTTCCAAAACATTCAATAGGTGAAACGACAAAGCTTCTTGGACAATACAATTTCAAAAATTTAGATGTGTTAATTGGTAGGAGCTAGCATGCATTACAGGTCCCCTTATTTGTTGTGACTAATCAATCAATAACTGCAATCACGGCCTTAGTATGTGTCAAGGGGTTCTGTATTCTAAATTTGTTATCCTTGTTACTTGGTAGAATGGCTTTCATTCACATTGTAGGTGGGAGCCTTTTGAAGGAAAGGGAGATTCGTATTTAGTGTGGTTTCTGTTTTTTCAAACACAAAAGTTTTGCAGAATTCCATCATAGATTGTGAAATGTGTGGTATATGAATTAAGTATATAGTGCTTCTTAATAGGAAAAATTTCTAAGATAGTGTAGTGTGGTATTTGAATATGCCTCATACAGTTTGTCGAAAGAGGTTGCGAATGACTATGGTCTTTTACTAGCTGATTGACTACTCGTGTACATCCAAATTTTTTGCAGAATCACACTAGGTTTGATTTTCTCTTTTACTCACTGAATGATTACCCCTTTACATCCCAAAGGCTTGTGAAATTTCTTCAGGTTTGTTGAATTGGGCCTCAGAGTTTGTGAGAAAGAGTAAAATGATTGCAGAGTATTGGCTTATTTCACTCTTTGCAGAGTATCTAAAAAAATATTAAGTAATTTCTACTTATGAATCATACTTTTTAAAAATAAATTCTACTTATTTTCATAATTTAAGAGGTTTCACCGATCTGGAAATAGAGAATAAATAAATGAAACAGAAGCTTACCGATGGTGACATTGTCGTGGGGGTCTTTGAAGCATCTTTTATATTCCCTTGAGGCTGAGTGAGGTGCAGAGGATTCTCACAGCAACTCTGTTGGTCGCAATGTTGGCCTTCATCAAAACCTCTCATTTAGGTCTTCTATTCTTGCTCCTTTATTATGAAAAATGGCCTCCCCAACTCATCAGAAGCCAACGTCATCCCTGCAAATAGTAACAAAATACATCACAGAGATTAAGTCGAAACATACAAGCATGGATGCGAAAAAAATAGTAGAACCAGATACCTGAGGTGTGTGTACTCCTCTTTGTGGAACACTAAAAATTGTGGAAAAGAAATGAAGTTAAAAATAGAACAAATGTAGCACTGTCAACCGTCAATGGAATGAAGATCCGATGGTGGGGTTCGAGATCGGATATCCGGTCTGCCACTGGTAAAACCCCAAGCCCCAATTCTCTTCAATCTGGTTTTCGTTCCCGCTCCCGCCCTGTGCAAAGGGAAAATATTCTAGTTAGATACTTTGAGAGCAAACATTTTCATTCTCGCCCTATAAAAATAAAAATAAAATACTACTTCGGAACATTTGGAAAATTTGGGTTGCTACGGGCTTTGTAAATCATCCAAAAAAACAAAAACAAGAATCCCATAATTTTATTTCCAAAGGTTTTTTTAATAGTAGCTAAAAAACTAATGCTATATTTTTGGTTGTGATGGAAAGCTTTTTTTTATATTTTCACATATTTATTATTATAATAATAATATATTTTTAAGATCATTTATTTTATGTAATGATTTTATTATTAAAATTTGTTAGGATAGGAATGTTGTATTTTTGGAATTTTAATGTAAAAGTACTTTTAATTTAGTTGTATTGAAAATATTTAAGTTTTCTTTTTTTATATTGGGTGGGTGTTAATAAAGGAGTTGACTTTAGTCCAACTTTTTGGAGTTTTAGGTACTAGAATTCGGTGAAAATTTTTGAGGTAAAATCTTGGTTTTTGTTATTTAAACTGGTTTTTTGACTCTATATATGGATTCAACACCCTCAAAAACCCCTAGGGCACTTTGATTGTGCAAGGTTAGCAATCAAACTTCTCTTTTCAATAAATTCATGCCGGAATTTAGAGAAATTACACCGTAAAAAGCCACCGTAAAAGCCTTCAAAAAGTCACACTAAAGACTACTTGGTTAACAAAAGAGATTTTATGGTAAGTGGATTTAATAGTTAAAAAGTGTTAGTCTCTTAAATGTCATATGACAAATTTGGAAGGAGTAGGGTGTATATTCTTCTTTAGGTTAAATATATTCAAATGGTTGTCTGAATGGGGTTGTAAGAGATTACGTTTTCATCTTGAGAAAATAGAGTCATCTCGAAGTCACTCTCATAGTTTAGGTTGTCATAAGTAAAATATGTGTTTTGTCTTAAGATGTGAACATTTCATTTTAGGGAGTGTGATAATGTGGTTTTAGAGAGGCATTAAAAGATGGAACGAGCATGCACATTTGGTATGCTAGTGTTGTATTCTTCTTGAGGCATGAGTGCACGTCTAAGAAGACTCTAACAAGGGTTGAAGAGGTGGAATACTTAGAGAAGTTTTGGGGGGTTGTAGTCTCACTTAGAGGTGTAGAAAAGCAAGTTAAGCACCATGAGAAGTTTTGAAGCAAACTTAAGATATTTGACAAGTTGCATGAAGGCAACTTAGCAGTGGTATTAATTGAACATTCTTTGATCGAAATTGATACCCTCTCCTTGGCACTACCACTTTGCAAGACAGAGAAGAAATGTGAAATATATGTGGAACCCACTAAGGAAGTTGGCAAGGTTGTTGCAACATATATAGGTGGTTTTTTCATGTTGCAAAAGGAGTTATTGGAACTTAGAAGTGGACCATTGGAGTAGATCTTTCATGGAGTGTCAGGGAGGTGCAAGGGTGTAGGCCACATCCTATGGGTATCTTGTACTTTTGGTGTGCGTTAGCGATGTTAGTGCATTGTGTTTGATGAGAAATAGCTATATTATGTTTCATGAAGGAAAAAACCCACAAGTTTGAGATGTCTTAACCATTTGGCATTGTAAGATGTGTTATGCCCTAGTTTTGAGGAGATAATTAGAACCCTCTCAGAGTATGATGGGTTGTACCATGGACTTAGGTCCACTTGCATGGGTTGAGGTGTAAAGGTGCCCCGTGAGTTGAGGAAAATGATTGCAATGCTTACCTATATAAAGTGTTTATGATATAATATTAATGATTTTTTTGGGAGAATGGAAGAGGAAGATAAGAAAGGAGAGGCACTAATGTTTATTGTAAATCAATCAAAAGGAAGGAAAAATGTCTCCTATTAGAGATATTTTTCAAGTTGCCTCTTCAATAGTATTAAATTTCGTTGGAGCTATGGATTTAGCCTCAAAAACATTGATTGGGTACTTGAGAAATCCAAGACCTGACATATCCAAGCTAGTCCATTAGATAGATTCGTCTTGGGCAAAGGTTGCAAATTCTACGATGCAAATCTCCCATTTTTAATGTGGGTTTTAAACCTTCCATTTGAAAATGCTAAAAGCAAGGTCACGATCTTGAAAGGAGGTCCTTAATTTTACCAAAAGTCAATGCCAATGTTTAATCCATGGTGTGATTCTTTCTATTTGGGTTTTTCCTTGAACATTGAGATCTATCCTTGGGTCTAGCTATGAGTCTATCATTTCATTTTTGTGTTGAGAAGGTCTTAAGGGTTGTAGGGGATGCGATGGTTATTTTCCAATACCCCTCCCTTGAAACCTTATAAAGAGATAGTGTGCCCCATTTTGTTGTCATAATATTTCAACCATGAGCTCTTCTTATGAGTATGCCCTTGAATGGAGGGTATGTAAAGGAAGTAGAAAAAAAAAAAATTCATGTTGAGTCGAAGGAGGGGTATAGATTGTAGGTGTCTCTAGAGGTCTTGACAAAGGTGAAGGATAAAGGAGTTTACCTCTTATTTAAATGCCTTCCATTCCACCATTCGAGTTGCTAAAGGGCACTGACTTTAAGGGTCATAGGTGAGTTATCACGAAGATCTTAAAAATAAGAAGGTAGGTGTGATTTAGCATAGGATTTATTCTTCAACAGTTGACTTTTAGGGTGAGATTTCCTAGTAAAAATACCCATGTATTGAAAACAAGAGAATACCCTGAGAGAATTAAAAAATCCTAACAGCGGGACTGAACTTTAGTATCTGCCTATCAAAATTTCATATTTGTACAAGCAGAAATTGAAGGATGTAAATTCAAGAGTGCAAACACAGCATGTACAGTGGATTAAAACAACAAATATATTAGGCCCACTCTACACAAATCTGCAATATGAGAATTCAAGATAAAAAGAGCAGGCTCCAAAAACAATTTCATAAAAGTATTTATTACTCAAATAGAAGAATGTCACAACAAGTTGTCATCTCACGAAAGCTCCTACTACAACCTACAAGCTAACATTACTTACTCTTATTATGTATTTCTACAAATGTCTAACTATTGTGCCCATCCTTTTCATTTATAAGTTAAGAGAAGGTGCTGTTAAAAAATAGGCTAATGATAGCGTTAGTGGTGCATCTCCCTTGAGCATGAGAAACTCCCTCATAACTTTGCCTTGTATGAAAGGATTTTCTTTTAGAGTAGTGCATTATCATAGTAGATATAACTCCTCTCATGAAGTTGCCTCATTCCATAAGTGTGCACTCATGAATGCACCTGAGATGATGGTGTTAATCTCCTCAACTAGTGTGCCATACTTGGTGGATGTGACCGAACAACTAATTCTTTTATCCTCGAAGGTGCCGTTATAAGCTTCTAGTTGTATTTAAGAATATTTTTGACTGGTGTACCACAATCTAGATTTGCAATCCTGGTGCTGCTCAACTTCTCAAGGCTAAGGTGAGACCAACTCGAACCAACTAGGTAATCTAACACTCTTGAGATTTTTTTTTTCCAATAACCCAAGATTCTCCCCCAACTTGTCAAACTTCCCCCTTGTTAGGAGCTTTGTAAAACTATTAACCATATGCAACTTTGTCAGAATGTGGTCCAACACTACCAACTCCCTAATGAACTTGAAATCTTAGGAAATTGTATTGAATATCAATGTGTTTGAAATGATCATGACACATTGGATTTTCATAGAGCTTGATGTAACTTTGATTCTCAGAAGAGACAATATTGGGCTTCAACAACTGATTGGTTGACTCTACAATCAAGTTGCAAATCTAGATAGCTTCATAATAAGTATATGAAATTGCCATATACTTTGCTTCAGTGGAACTGAATGCAATTGTTACTTGCTTCTTGTTGATTTAATAAAAAAGATTTATAAAATGATAATAATTATGTTTAAAATGAGCCTTATGATGGTCTACTTATACACATTGATTGTTCACGAGGTGTAGGGGTATGTTTATAACATCACTGCCCTTGAAAGCTTTGTCTTGAAAGCACATTAATTAGAATTTTCTTTAGTTAAGCACATTTTTGTGGTGTAATGAAGTTTATCAAATATCTATTTATAGTTTGTAGAGGTTTGACTTTGTTTTTCCTTTGAGTGTTGGTGAGGTTTATTTGTATTTTTTGCATCATAGTCTAAAGTCTTTTGACCTGATTGTTTAACATGAAAGATTTATGCTTATTGGAAATATATCTGAAATACTTGCATGATCAAGAAACTGTTATGGTTAATTAAATTACTAATTAGGTACTACAGAAAGAGGATGATGCTTAGAGGTCTTTCTTGGGTGACTCTGGGAGCAACCCGGAGCTGGTCAGACAAAGCTCTTCTAAGTTACAAATCTAAAGAGAAAAACCTAGTGATGTATATGTGGTTGCACAACCTAGGCTGTATGGAAAATCTTGGCAGAGAGTGTTTACCTTTCCGTGTCTTCACGAAAGTAGGTTGTCTAGTCACAAAATAAGATCACTACATGTAGGTGATGGTTCTATAGTAAGTTCTCAGCCTTATCTTCAGAATGGCTAACAGAGAGGATCGGGTTTGAATATAGGATATAATTTGATGAATTTGGAGATTTAGAGTTAAATAATAAAATTGTGGTGATGTTTGGATGGGTGCTAATTTGTAGGGTTTTCCATTTTTATAATTTTCTTTGTTGTGCTTTCTACCACGCTACCTAGTTGCTTTCCTGTTGCCCTAGAATTTTAACTTTTTTGATGTCTATATCTCTATTGTTTCTTGCCCCTTTTGAAATGTAATCCTTATTTGGTAGGTGTTTTCTTCAACATAGTGTGAATATTTTTCCATCACACAACTTCTATGGGGTTTGTCTACGCAAATAGCTTGTAAGGCCCATTCATCAAGGTATTTGATGAAATGAAATGATTATCGATGATCACCAACTAATGGTACCTGCAGAGATTTACTCTAATAGTTCTATAGTTTTCCTGTGCCAACAATTATACAACATTTTAATCTCATGAACTAGTCTCCTCTATTCTCTTAGCTAATGCTATAAGCACTTATTGTTGTTGTCAAAGATTTTACTCTCTAGTCCCATTGAGCTATTTCAGTTATTTGTGGACATTGATCTATTTTCATTTCATTTCTTCAATTTTTCTAACTATTATGCGTTACGTTTGGCCAGTGCCTTCTTTCATACCTATGCTTTTTCTGCTTAAGCATTCCAGCCAGATATAGCAGCAGGGGCAGTAGGAGCCACGTAGTCCAGCCAGAGCCCAACATGGGCAGCGCAGAGGCAGCAAGGGCCATGCAGGGCTGACACAGGCCTACTCAGGGTAGCGCAAGGGTAGTGTAAGCCCTTCAGGTGTGACGTAGGCCCTTACTGAGCAGTGCAGAAGCCAATGCAATCCAATAAGGTTGACGTAGAGGGATTCAAAGCAACATATTATTGTCGTTTTTATTGCTCTATTGGGTGAACCATTTTTGGTGCCCAGGATTGTTGTACCTAGAAACTACATAATAATGAAAACCCTCCAGAGCTAGCTACACTAGTTTTCCTGCATTGGGTTTTTTTCGGGGACAGTTGTGAAAAAAATCCATGTGTCACTTTTTCTATGAGCATGTTATTCAGTGTTTGATCTATATGTGTAGGTTGCTAGTTGTATTTACTATTTACTTTGCTAATTTATTGAATATTCTATAAATTAACTTGTAACTTAATTCAAGTAGGAGAATTAAATCAAGGTACTGTAGTAGGGTTTCTTAGATTAAGAAATTTTCACATTCCCTAGGTCTAGCCCCATTAGGTCACCTAGGGAAACAATTTCCCAAGAATCTAGCTAGAGGAAAACTTCTATCTCCTAGAGGCAATTGCGTTTTTGGGTGCCCTCATTCTCCTCTGAACTTGGGCCAATTCTGATGGTGGAATCTCCAGATACCTCAAGCCCTAGCTCTAGGATCAATTTTTTCCTGGGTGTTCCCAAGGATAGAACCTGGTAGGATCAATTTGACCTATCGAAGTAAAAAATCTTGTCTGATCCTTTCCCCATCACCTTGTCCATGATAGGAACATCATCGCTCAATAAATTTCATCCCCGAACCTGGGCTGGGTCCACTTGGCCCCGTGTGGTCCCATTTGGTGTCAAAGGCCTTTCATTAAGGACCATTTGGGAATCCAAGTTCCCAAAGGATTTTAGGGATTGAGAACTTCATTCATAAGTCTTATTATTCTCCCTCAATCCTTCAATCCCCATCCTCTCTCCCTAGAGGATAAATTCCCTTGCTTAAAAGGAAAGCAAGTTCCACTCTTTATTTTATCTTAGGGAAAGGGTTTAGAGGGTCACTTTCCACCTATTCATTGACCTATACTGTACAAGTGACTTCCTAAACTACCGGGAATCCACCCATCGGTGAAATTCCGTGAAGAGTAAGGAGCCTTAGCTGTGGTGACAATGGGCTAAGCCTCCATCGTTTCCCTTGTCCCAGCAGTTGCCTTCTTAGGAACCCCTTTTAGGTCCACTACTAGTTTGAGTGGTAACAAGTTGTTCACAATTCCATTTTTGAACAACTCTTTAGTGTTCCCACTTTTTCCATATTATAGCTCTAAGATGAGAAGTTCAGGGCTATGGAGGTTGCCCTTCTTCTCACTGAATCAATCCTCTACAATATAGTGAACTAGGGCTAGTTGGTTGGCCCACTTGACTGTTACTTTAGTCCTTCAAAGTCTGCACATCCTTAGGCCCTATACACCTGCACTTCTACCAATTTTGTTGTCCTTTACCAAAACAAGAGTCAGGGCTCTTCTTTAACAGTAACGTAACAACCCTCCAACTGTACTTGGACTACCATCAATCTACCCAAACACAATCAATTCTTTTTACTAATCTAGGGCCCACAATATTGTCTTCATCTAGGGCTCTTCAAATCTGCCACCTAATAATGGTTTGAGTCCTCTCAAGATCATTGTTCTTGTGTATCGACAATTTGATATTTTTTGTCCAATATATGAACAAATATGAACTACTCCTCTTATCATACTTCTAACAATCTATAGATGACTGAACTAGGGTCACAAATCAGCCACTAATAGTCCATTTACTAATTTTTTATAGGTTTATTCAGATCTTTGTCTAAAAATCTATGGAAAGTCCACCAAAATCAACTCCTCTGCATGTCAATCCATTCTTCATATGGCACATTTCTTCTACATGCTCAATCTTCTACTCAAGTTCCACCCTCCTTTGTATCTGTTGTCTCCACACATACTAAATCTAGAAACCATCTTCTAGATCTGTGGTCTTTATTGCAGAAATAAACCTCACTCTAAGGGTCACAACTCGTCTTCTTCTACGCAAATTTGTCACAGTCTTAAGGGCATACCTTATGAACTAAACATGCTAGGAAACTATCCTAACTAGGGAATTATACTTATGTACTTCTAATTGTTGTAGAACAAACCCTATCCACACATAGAAAAAAACATGACTCTTGCCTCCATAAGGGACTCGACCTAGCTCATATGGATCCATAGATTCTGGGGATTTCTTTGACTGAATCTTGACATGAACTTCAAATCTCAATGTCAATGCTCAAACTAGGGTTAAATCAGTCAATATTATGCCTGCGTCGACTTATGTTATGGCTCTAAATTACAGTGCAATCCCTCCTCCATTTATGTTGGTATTTATCACAAACCTTGCGGCCTACTATCCACCACGAGGCAAGATGGTATCAACCCTCTCATCTATTTCATGTAGAAAATCTAACCAACGGGATTCAATTTGATCCTGTACTGTACTAAAACAAGGCATTGAATCCTTCTGAACAACTGGATCAGTATAATTCATTTTTCATCAGAGTCTTCTGACTACTTCTAGCTACTGCACCTGTCTAGTACTGGATTCTCTATGCTGTTGCTGATATCTGCATCCGTGCCCTTTGAACTATTGCTAACTCTGATTTTTTTCTTGCTGACATCTGACTACATCAATCTAATTTATCCTTCCTACTACTGCTATACTGTGGGCTCCTCATAGCCAGGTTCGATCCATGAGACACGCCATCTCAATGGACCTTGCCCAAATTTCTTATCTTGGAATTATGTCTACACATCACCCCACCTTACACCTCACGGTATGATTTCTCCCTCTTCCCATCCAGCTCGAAATTTCGCCCTCATGGAGGTCTCTTCTTGAGTGGACGCTTCCACTCAGTCCTCTCTCTGCTTCTCCAATTATAGCAGCTACTCCACAACCTTCTGAGACTGATTCTCATGAGGATGCATGTTGAGAGGTAATTTATGCTCCCTCTAAACCACTAAGTCTCTAACTTCTTCCTTTCTCCTCAAATCTTTGCATGCATCTAGTACTTCAAGTGCATATAGGTTCTTGACTCGCACACAGTGTAATTGTCTCGACGTTACAAAAAAATTATAAAGAAGAGTTCATTTTAAATCGATGATATCTCCCTCATCCGAGCTCTGATTCGACCGATTTGTTTTTTCCATTTAGGTAGATTTTCACAAGGAATCCAAATATTCTATTTATTTTTGAAAAATTCACACCAAAATCTTCAGATATTCTTTGCAAACTCACCGCCAAAAAAATTCCTGCTCTAATACCATGTAGAAAATCTAACCAACGAGATTCATTCTGATCTTGTAATCTACTAGAACAAGATATTGAATCCTTCCTACAATTTGCGGAAACAAAACATGATCGCACAATCACATATAAGTAAGAGAAATAAATTATCAATCACACAGCAGCATGATGTATTTGGGGAAAGCAACTGCTCAAAACCCCTCTATCTCTATTGTGTATTAAGTCAAGGAATCATGAAACAATACAATGCTTAATCTCTCATGAGATTCTCCAGCACTCTGTCAATTGTCTCCCATTGATCTAGGCAAACTCAGTCTAGTACTTAGCCAATTCCCATCCTTACTTCAGCCTTCCTTGTTCATGCAATTCCTATGGAATTAACACCTTATTAATTAGGAAAATTAGTCTTCCTTCATTTTGGAATTGATCATGGCATCCCAATGACTTTATAATTTCGCATGGGAAATTTTCTCTGAATACAATTGATAGTTATGTTCCCTTTAACCTCTATCTCAATTGGGTATTCCACGAAACTAACATGCATGCAACTATTAATAGTAGATTATCAGTTATCTGATTGATCAGTAATTGTGAATTAAATCTAATTTAATTCACTGGACCTCTCACTAGCTCATCACTTAGTTAGAACTAGTTAAACTGATTTTAACTCATTTAATTGAGTTAATTACACTTGCACCCCACTAATGCATCAACTTAAACTGGACCCCAAAAATATTAGAATCCCTATAGATGCCTCATCTTAGACCCCCAACTCGAATTTCTTGAGCTAACTCGGTTATCATGACTTAATTAACTGACACAAGTTGTTATGAGATGAAATTACAATTTATTTAAGGGAAAAATAATTTGGATGCCCCACATTCCTCACTCCTGGTGCATCAAAATTCCTCACCAGTGTGGGTGCATTTTCTTTTGTCCTTTCTGGTTTCCAATCTCACCGTTTCTTGTTGCAAATTTCAACATTTCAGAATTTGATGCGGTCTTCACACAAAGACACCATTGAAATCACTTTCCCAAATTCTCATGAGAAACATCTCTTAAGCTCGATCTACTAGAAGAGAAGCAACAATATGCCATCCTACTTCCTAGTGCAAACCGAGCATTAAGGTATGCAACATTCTTCTGAACCCTCACATGATGATCTTGCTCTTGGAGGATGATCATGACCTCCCTTTAACAACCCTTACTCGACCCTCGTACTCGACCTACTTTAGGACTACATCTTTGTTCACCCCCTTGATGTGCCAAATAGTGGGAATACATTTCAAACATGCTAATATGTGCCAAGTGATAAGGCATGCGAAGATGTGCAAGGGTGTGTCAATGCGTGTCAGGGACTGTCAAGACAACAAAATGGAGAAAAAAGTTAAACTTCAAGGAAATGAACACATAAAAAGGTCAATAAGCCATCAATTTACCTTTTTCAAGAGGGGCATGCCAGGCACACCAACACTAGGTGGCAATAGGTACCAAGTGAAAAGTCTTAGTGCATTCTAAGTGCCAAGTATTCCTTTGTTGCTTCTCATCTACTTTCCAACAATTTATCATGACAAATAAATTTAATATTAAACCATGCCAAATCATACCAAGGCATCTCAATATATTCCATGCATGCTAAAACTTTCCAAGAGCCAACACGTGCCAAGCACCAATATGTGTCAGGGACTAATGTTATGCATGTTATGAAGTGGAAGGGAATGTTGAATATCTGTGCATACTAAAAATTCATGATTTGGATCAGCAATATTTAAAATAGGTTTAGTTGAAAGTTTAAGTTTTAGCCGTTCAAAGCTATGTTGACATTTTTCTATCCACTCAAACTTCACTCCTTTCCTCTGTAGAGATGTGATAGGGTATGCTAAGGCTGAAAATATTTCTACAAATCTACTATAGTATCCTGTAATTCCCATGAAAGATCTTATAAAGGAAGCATCAGTCAGTATATGCCAATCCATTAGAGCTTGTATCTTTTTTGGGTCCACTGCTAATACTTTCTCTAAAATTATATGGCCCAAGTATTGGATTTTATCCATGAAAAATTCACATTTGCTAAGTTTAGCGTACAACTTATGTTCTCTGAGTGTTTGTTAGACAATTTTTAGTTTTTCTCTATGTTCAGCTTCATTCTTAGAATATATCAGAATATTATCAATAAATACTCAAACAAATTGTCCAAATATTTATTTAAAACACTATTCATTAAGCACATAAAATTAGAAAGTTCATTAGTCAACAAAAAAGGTAGGACTACAAATTCATAGTGTCTATATCTTGTTCTGAATGAAGTTTTACTTATGTTTCATATTTAGTTCTCAGTTGATGATAGCATGTCCTTAAATCAATTTTTGAAAATACTGTGGCTCCTCTCACTTGATGAAATAGATCATCTATCCTGGGTAGAGGTTATTTATTCTTAATTGTTAGTTTATTCAATTTTTTATACTCTATGCACATTCTAAATGCACCATATTTCTTTTTAACAAAATGTACCGGTGCTCCCCATGGGGATACACTTGCTCTTATATAACCTCCATCTAGTAGCTCTTGTAGTTTCAGTTTTAACTCCATCAATTCTGGGGTACTCATTTTGTATGGGGCTCTATAGAATGGTGTAGCTCTTGGTACTAATTCAATTGAGAAATCAACTTTTATTTTAGGGGGAAGATGACTAGTAAGTTTTCAACAAACTCCTTTTCAGGTTGCTATCCCAATTATTCCACATGTATAGCATACACTTGGCAGCCTTTTCTAGTTTTCCTTTTCAACTAAAGTGTTAAAATTTTTCTTACTGATATGGGTTTGGGTTTCCCTTTCACTATCACAGGTTTTCTCTCACCATTATACAGTGCATTGTTTCATCTAAACAATTTAACATAGCTTTCTATTTCTCTAACTAGACCATTCCTACCAACACATCATAGGAACCTAGAGGTAAAATATTCAAATTTAGTTTAGTTTCATACCCATTCAAATTTATAACTGTATTGGGTAATTTATGGGTCACTTTTCCTTTTGTTCTGGTAGCTAATTGAACTAACCATGGTTGTTGAAATTTCTCTGACTTCAATTTTCATTTTTCCACAGTTTGAAGACTTATATAACTTAAAGATGCACCTAGATCTATTAAAATAGAAATAGGTTGTTCAGAAATCATACCTTCTATTTCGACCATAGTGGATTGGTGTTCATCTTGGTGATCTTCCAAGGAAGCACTGATTTTGGGGATGTTTCTTGCCACATCATTTACAGTAGTTGCCTCTCTCAGCACTTTTATGTTCTAAATATTGCTGTGGGGACAATCAATTAGGAGATGAGGTTCTCCACAACCCCAACACTTTAGAGGAGGTTCCCTCAGTCTAACAGTTCCTTCTCTATTATTATTTCCATATATCTGTTTAGACCCTGTTTGTGATTGGGCTGGGTGATTTTCTCTAAGTTTTGTAAACATCTTCCTTTGGTGATTTCTCCTTAAGTTCTTTAAGTATGCTAGTTTTTCTCTTCTTCCACTAGAATCACCCTTTTCTTTGTTCTTCTAGTTTTTCTCTTGTTCATTTCTGCCTTTGAACTTCTAATAACAAATACTTTCCTTGTGCACCACTTCACCCATTACCTTGGGATTATCAAATTCTATCCTCTCCTCGTAGATAGTAGATAGGAAGTTTAAAAAGTGTTGCATCTTTGCCTTCTCTTCCCTTATATAAGGTACATAGCAGAGTAGGTCTATGAATATCATAACAAACTCATCAATGGTAAGTTGTCCCAACCTAAGCTCATGAAACTCTTTTTATTTATCATCATAATCTCATTCGTTCAGATATCTATGTTTAACTTTGATTTGAAAATCCTCCCAAGTGACAGTTTTGTCATCTATCACATGCACCATTTTGGTTTCCTCCCACCGAAAGGTAGCGTTCCCTTGTAATTGGTAAATATCCAACCTAGATTTCAAGTCACTTTCACACTCATAAACTTGAAAATACTTTATCATGTTTAGAAGTAAAGCTTCTACATCTTTCTCCTTATCTCCATCAAAGGATGGAGTCTTGATTTTTTAGAATTCACCTTGTAATTCCTTGTTCCTTGTGAACGGTTGTCTAAAGGCTTCATCCTCCTTAGACTCTTGTGAGTGGTTTGCAGTTCCCTTTCTCCTTTTCCCAGAACATTCACCTTCATGACTGTTCCAAGAGGTCAATTCTTTGATTAAATTTTCTTGCTTTTTGTTGGCTAGAGATAGCCTTTCATTGTGGTTTTTCAATTGCGTCATTTTTATTTGCATCTGATGCATCATAGCCATCAATGGAGGATTAGGATCTGATGGATTTTTTTCACCACCCAGATCCACTTATATCTCAACCCCTTCACTCATGGTTTGCAGCTATATGCTTTCGCACTAATTCACTGTACACAAAAGTAAATATTAGTGAAAAATGATTTTAATAAATCATTTATAGAAATAGAATTTTTCTCTAGTGTAAGCACACATTTTTGGGCCCAATGTTTTAACATGGGCTATGATATCATTTGTAACATCTCCATTTCGACAAAAAAACAAATTCTCTTTATAGTGCTAACACTAATTACATCCCATGGACAGATTATTATTCTTCATATTTTGACGTACATCCACCATCAACAATTTAATTTTTTTGTACTTTTAAACCTTTCAAAACTTATTCATATACTAGTTGGAACTAAGACTCCAAAGTATAAAATCTCAATGAGACACTACGTTTAGGAAATCATCCCTATTTTATTTTAAATGGAATTTGTATAAAAATAGTTAAATTCCCCCCTGTGGCTATTAATCACAAATTCCCTTTCCATGCTCACAACTTAGATATTTCTCTAAACCTAACTCCCCCTCAACCATATATACATTAGTATAACTTTTACTTAAAAGTTATCATTCTTATCTATTTTCTTACATATATATGTTTACTCATAAGAGAAGTGACCTTGGTATAAGTTCGTTCTAAAGGAAAATAATTGTCACATATGTTTAAAACCTTTATATGAACCCTTATTAAGAAATTTCATATGCGTATCTGCATATTATATTTAGTCAGTCTCATCAAAGCACATTATCCCTCCATCATAGTGACATAATTAAAATCGAACCTTAGGTGAGACCTTTATTCTACCAATTCAATTAATCTTTTCAACGTTGAGTTGAATGTTGGTTGTCTATGTGCCTAAATAGAATGTTTACCATATGATATTGAACACTTTATTGAGTTCACCTTTATCAATTTGTATTACCCATTTACTTCGTTGGTAGAGTTCATTTCATTATTGGAACTTTGAGGCATGATAACTTATATTCTTTAATTCGAGCGGTTTCTCCGTATGAGCGTATACAAAATATTTGTACGTGATTTGCATTGGGATACCTTGAAATTCAATTTATGGTACCATGTCATATGGCTCATCTGGTTATTGATTAAACCCTTAAATCCATGGGAAATTCATCCAGCACCATATTTCATACACACGGATGGTTAGGATGAAATCAAAGTTAGGGTTTGAGGCTCCATAAATGGTTTCACTTTTGACTTGTGCGTATTTTTCACTCTACGTC
Organism: Pinus albicaulis; assembly: GCA_034641835.2. Classification (NCBI taxonomy): domain Eukaryota; kingdom Viridiplantae; phylum Streptophyta; class Pinopsida; order Pinales; family Pinaceae; genus Pinus; species Pinus albicaulis. The sequence continues at coordinate 694,389,260 of CM076581.1, forward strand.
TCTGTTTAATGTCCTTCATTTTGCTGCAGTCTGTCTTTCCCTTGGGGTTAATCCATTTCATTCTCTACTCTTATTTTATTCACTGAGCAATGAGACTAGTTCCGACAAATTGATGGGGAGACATTTTTTTTGTGCGCAAATACTACCTTCTTACCATCTCAAGGTAAGACATTCGACGTGCTGCATTTCTTTTTTAACCTTGTATTCATTTTTTTTACATTCTTTATTTTGGTAATTTTTTTTTTCTTAATATTTTCATTTCTCTTGCCAGAATACCAGCTATGGTGTTTTTCTTCCACGATAGGGAGTCTTGGTAAGCGGGGTTTATCGAAGCTTTACAATCCCAGGTATGCTCTTGTTTTGATAACTCAATTGCATTACAGTTAACATGTCTTGTTTGTGTATTCCTTTACGCAATTTATGCAATAATTTGTTAACTATAAAATATGAATTGAAATGTAGAGGGTCAGCTGTAGCTATTGGTGATGGTTGAATTGTATCTGGAAATAGACTCGATTGGAGCAATCATTCTACCCTCTTGGGGTTTGATTTAATTCCCAAACTTTTTGTTATTTGTTTACGTGGTTCGGATTTCTACTTAATTTATTGAGGAGATCCCTGTGAATGAATATGGAATTCCTTCTTCAATTCTCCTACCCGTGCTCACCCAGGGATTCGAATTTATGTTATGTGTTCACTGTACTCTCGTCTTTTGCAAAGGGTTTTATTTTTTTTCGTCATTTAATTTATATGTTGACCACTGTTACTTAAGGATTTTCTAACATTATTTTTGGTGAATGCAGATGGTCAGAAATAACAACTCCATCTCATCCATTAGTTGGTAATCGAGAACCATGATCAGTCTATAGATCATTTTTTATCATGGTTGTCTCTCCTTCAAATCATTAATTTATTCTATCGTCAGTTATTTTTTGGCAGCTTTGTTAGTAATTGGTTTTTCCTTGCCTTCTCGAGATAATAATTTATCCTAAAGGATTTTTAATTTACTAGTGTCTTGGTTTATAATCTATACCTGGGACTTCTCGAGTAGTAGATTTCTCTCTCTTCTTACAAAGAAATATCGATTTTTCCTTTTCATGACCCAACTCATTTTTAATACTACTATTTAATTGGTATTCATCTCAGCTTGATTTCTATGATGTAATTCTTCCCATTATTTTATACTTGATTCCATTACTGTATTAATTTTTGAGTTACGGTTCAACTCCTGGCAGGCTAGCATAACGTTTTAATTTTCCTTCCCTTATATAGGAATGATGTTATTCTCCTTAAGTTGAATGTCTAATGATAATACTTTGGGACATTGATTTAACACTTATAATCTAATCATTCTCTATTTAGGATATAAATTATAGCCTTCCCTACAATAACAAATTCCCTTTTCATTATTAAAGGTGGATATCAAACATCTATCCCTAAGGTAATTAATTACCCTTATGGGTTTTAAATCTATTCTTATTTCATGTTATCCTTATATTCTTTGACTAATTTATAGTTTTTGTCTTATGCAGGTACTATTTACATAATACCAGATTTGCATACTATTGTGTACTGTTCTATTCAATCATAATGGGGGCCCTTTTTCTCTTCAGGTTGGTCTAGCAACTTAACTTAGATCTTTTTGATATGCTATCTCAATAAAGTTTACAGAGATGTGGTACAATTTATATTATATGAGATGACATTCTCACTTTGTATTTAACTTAATTATACCAAGTCGGATTTCAAACTATGTAATTATTGGGATTTATATCCTTAAATTTCATAACTCTATAATATTTTTAAACAACTTATTTCCTCTTTAATGAATTTATGTTTATAGTTCATAATTCATACCTTTCTTAAAGGTTGTATTTGTAGAAATTTATTAATACTGATGTATTAACAGATTCTCCTAATCTAATAATATTTATCTTTATGCTAAATACAGAATCCTTCCAATGTTAAACTTGTGGAAATTTAAAAGCCAATTGCAAACACATGTGAATAAATTCAATCACACATAACACAATTTATTAACGGGAAATATTAAAGCTAAAAACCCAACTATCATATATTATTTATATCAATGGAATCATGTAATAATCTCATACAAAGCTTAGTACATCAATCTCTCAGTACAATAAAAAATCTTACACACTGTCATGCATAAATTTGCATCTCCATGCACCAATTTCTTGCCTCCTAATAGCCTTCCTCCACTGCACAATCCCTATTGAAGAAGACCCCTCAATGAATTTCAATTTTCCTTGCGTTGACTATGCAATCCTCATTGGAAACTTCAATATGTATCACATGCAATGAATGCATCACTATAGTCACAACAGATAGTCCATCTCACCCTTTCACCTATCTCTCCACTGGACCTAACATGCACTGTAGTTAACTATTTTATTTGTTCAGTTGTTAGTGAGTTATTAGTTGTGAATTAATTAACTAATTAATTCACTAAACTCTCACTAGTGTATCTTTCAATTAGACTAGATACAACTACCTCAACTAAGTTTAACTTCATTAACTGAGTTAAACTAAATAAAAACTCCTGTAACTACTCTTCCAACTCTGTCATAACTTCTTCACTTCAACTCTAACTGAGTCCTCCATGCATGAGCCACCAATAACCCTAGGAATTGCGTAATTCCTTCAGCCCACTAATTTTCCAAATCTGTTCCTGAAATAAAGTGCTCCAAGAGAATAAGTTGATGTTTATTATGAGATTATTATTAATGGTTAATAATAATTGACGTGCACCTATTTTTAGATTGAAAATCTATAAATAGACTTCATCCAATATTCTAAAAATAGAATTTCATCTATTTTTCCAACTTGATCAACCATCTACAAATAGCATCCTGCGACTTATAGAATATACTCACCATGTCTAAAAATAGACATAAACCTAAAAATAGCCTATGGGCACCACTTAGTGGAGGTGCTTAATTTTCACTAAGCTCATCATCTTGTTGAATCTCAACACTCACTCTCAATAAGATAGGGATTATGGTTCACCCCAATCCTGCCTCTATGGTATTCGAATTTTCTCCCATCGAGTGCCTTCGTCAGAATATTTTCATCCTGATCTTCCATAGGAATGTACTGAAGAAACATGATCTTCCTATAATATTCCTCTTTCAGGATTGCTCATAATTCATGCATTAAAAAGGTACTTCGAGCAACATATGCAATAAAACAGTGAAATCATCACTTGGATCCCATGGATACATCTATGTAGCATATAAATACAAGATTAAATCAGAAATAAATGGATCTAGGTGGGTTAAATAGACCTCCCACACTAGTGTAGCTGAAAATGACTAAAAACCCCAAAACTGCATTTTACCAGAGTTGCTGGATCAATGGGCTGTGTAGTATTATGAGGTTTTTAACTTAGAAAATAAGAAGACAAATATATCTACTCATATATTAGGTGAATATGCATTAATAACTAAGATCTAGTCTCCTTGTACCAAATACAAAGAAACAGGCAAGGGTTTCTTGACAAATACTTTGCATACAAATGTGATATTTAGAAAATAACTGAATAATCATTGCAACACTGGAGAATAAGAATATACAAGGCTAAAATATGTCTGATATGATGTATATACCTCAAGTTCTTCCTCACATGAATGGTTGAACCTTGCAATCACAAGGAAACTTAGCAATGGAGCCACCAAACCATGCAATGAGCACTGCCTCTAAAATAACGCACTCCCTAGCAGAAACAACACTGGGAGGGTAAAAAAAATGTGTGTTCTGATACCACATATCTGAAATAATTCTGGGAGCTCTCCAAATAGATCTCTCAAGTGAAGGAAACCTTCCTCCAATGAGAAACTAACTCAGAAGCCGAGATTCCAATCCTTTCCACTGCTGCACCTAGCAACACTACATAATCTCCGGTAAAGTTGTGATGATGAAGATGGCTAAATCTTGGCCTTAAAACCTGACAGGGAATGATGAATAAAAAATCTTCCAATGATCTCCTCAAAGGAAAGAGGTGGGATTCTCGCCCGGGAACACCCAGTGCTAAACAACACTACAACTTTGCTAAGTAGCAAAGCAACAACAATTCTTGGCAGCCAAGAATAATAATCTACAACATGATGAATAATGATGCCATCCTCTTCCTTATATAATATGTGATTTTTCTTTCCCTTGGCCCCACTCAATCAGGTTACTTCTAACCCAAGTTACATTTCCCTCCAAAATTGCGTTATTCATCCTAGGATTCCTCCTCCACTAAAACTGCGTTGTTGACTTGGTCAAAGCAGCTTCATTTTATCTTTTTTCACACATGGAGGTGTTTTATTAAGCTATAAAGAGTGTCTCCTTTCACACTTGGAGTGTTTTTATCCTCCTTAGGAGACTTATGGGCTTTTGTACCCTTTTATTTATCGGCTATAGCCACTGCTAACTCTAATGTTCCATTTAGCTTGGAAGCTAAAATTTTGGAAAATTACACTTCGGCTGCACACAATCTCTGATATGATGACACGGGATATCAATATGTTTAGATCTATCATGAAACGAAGGACTAATCGAGATTTTAACACAACTCTGATTATCTCAATGTATCACTCTACGATCTAAATGTGAACCAAACAAACCGACCAGGATCTTCCTCATCCAAATAGCCTCACATGCAGCTTGACTTGCCGCCATGTACTCTTCTTTCGTTGAACTGAGTGCCACGGATCTTATTTTCCTGCTATACCAAGAAACTGTTATAGATCAGATACTGAAAACCCCTCCTGATGTGCTCTTTCTATCCGTTGGGCTACCTGCCCAATCTACATCTGTGAAGCCATTCAACTCCACCTCATCTGTATGTCTGTACCATAAGCCATACTTAGATGTGATCCTGAGATACCTAAAAACATTCTTGCTTACATTCCAAAAGAGCTTGGTAGGCTTAACCATCGCTTGAGAAATCCGGTTCACCGCATAGCATATGTCTAGTCTTGTATTAACTAAATACATGAGAGAACCAACCAACTGTCGATAAATAGTGGCATCCACTACCTCTGCCGATGTAGCATCCTCTTTCCTTCAATTTCCTGGAAGAGGATTATCCATGGGCTTGCATTCCTCCGTGTTAAACTTACCAAGTATCTCTCGAGCATACTTGCCGTGAGATAAAAACAATTCAATTTCTCACTTCGATATTTCCAGTCCAAGGAAATAATGAAGGAGTCCCAAATTCTTCATCTCGAACTCTTTTTCAAGATCTACCTTGTATGAGTGTATCAACCGCTCATCACCGATTAGTATTAAATCATCAACATAGAGAACAATGATTTAAAGCTTACCCTTCATCACAATTTGGTACAGGTTTGCATCTGCCTTACTCTTGGTGAAGCCAAGTCTAGGGAAATAGCTCTCGATCCATGTGTACCAAGCACGTGGTGCTTGCTTCAACCCATACATCGCTCTTTTGAGCCTGCACACATGCGACTTGCTACTGAAGATCTCAAATCCTTTAGGCTTCTCAATGTACACCTCTTCCTCAATGATCCCATTAAGTAACGTAGTCTTCACATCAATCTGATGAATGTGCCAACCCACCTGCGCTGAGAGAGAAAGGATGGTCCTTATTGAATAATATCGTGCGACATGTGCAAAGGTTTCTTCATAATCAATACCCTCGATCTGTGAGAAGCCCCAGGTAACAAATATTGCCTTATACTTCTCAATGCTCCCATCAATAGCTTTCTTTTCCTTGTAGATCCATTTCAAATCTACCACTGATTTAGCCACCGGTCTTGGAACAATCTCCCAAGCACTGTTTTTTACAATGGATTCATACTCCTCCACCATGGCATCTACCCATGTGGGCTCTTTAGTGGCTTCTTCAAAAGAAGATGGCTCTGTCACGATACACTTGCTCATAAGAGCCATGTATCCAGTAAATTGGTCAGGTGACTCTCTATGTCTGCACTGTGATGTAGGGACTCATATATTCTATGCCACATCAAGCTTCATTCTCTCATCTTTTGTGGTACACTTTCTGCTAGTTCTGATGTTTGGCTCTGCATGAGTGGACTCCTCCACTCCATGAATCTCCTCCTGTGGCTGATCCACATCTAGAGGCTCATCTTTGGGAACAAGTAGCTCCTCCTCTGCATGCAAGTCTAGCTCCCTCCAAAGAATAGCTCATGCAACACCTACGATCATTATGTTCTTCCTCTCTGTGACCCTATTCTGCTGTGGGTTATGAGGTGCTATGAGTTCTCTTTGCATAACTTCTTTTCTACAGAAGCCTTTGAATTCATTAGAGATATATTCACCACCATTATCGCTTCATAGAGCCTTCACTTTCTTCCCTAACTCCTTCTCCACCAATGCTTTAAACTCATAGAAGTTTGAGAATGTTTCGCTCTTCTTCTGCATGAAGAAGATCCAGCATCTACGAGAATAGTCATATAAAATATAACATAATACCTGTGTTTTGTTGTTGAAGCAATTGAGAAAGGTCCACACACGTCTGTGTGAATTCTCTCTAGGATCACCGAAGCACGGTTCTCCTTCTCATGAAAGGTGGACTTCACAGACTTACCCATAGTATGTCCCTTTCACTGATCTGACTGTGCAAGAGTACCCTTGGGAATTCCAGTAGAAATCTGCTGCAAAATATTCAAGGCGCCATGTTCAAGATGGCCCAATCTCATGTGCCATAATTCACCATCATCCTGGCTCACCACTTCTTCTATTTTGCCCATCATTGCAGCACAGCCATCTACCTCTAGCTTGTAGAGATTCTTAACTTGAATCCCTATCCTCTTGGTTTGACCCATTGTTTTATGTCACAGGAAAGATTTTCCCTCACTAAAAACAATTTCCTAACCTCTATCTTCCAAGATTGTGACTGAGACCAAGTTCTTCTTCAGACTTGGAACATGCATAACATCTTTCAACAGAAATGTTTTACATAAATCCCTCTCAAAGGTAATGGTTCCAATTTTGGTCGTACTATATCTACCATCGTCTCCCATCTCTATATGCATTTGGAGATCCTTCTCCTCCAAGTCACTAAACAACTCCTTGTCTCCCGTCATATGGAAATACGTACCACTATCAAGATACGACACTGATCCCATTGAACTTGAAACCAAGCATGTGATAAAAGAAAAATCAAGTTCAAATTATGAGGCTAAGGCCTCTCCAGATGCAGCTCCAACAACCTTCTTGTTCTTATTTTTCTATGGGCAGTTAGTGGTGAGATGCCCATGTTCGTGAGAGTGAAAACACTTCACTTTGGAAAAATCGAGCTTCTTGCCTTTACCCTCGGATTTTGGATGGGATTTTTTCCCCTTTCCTTTCCTTGAATTTGCAGCCAAAGCGAAATTCTCTTCATCATCATTCTTTGATGAAGAGCCATCCCTAATACTTCGCCTTATCTCCTCCTGCACAAGATCCAACCAAGTCGCTCCCAACCCGACAGTTTCTCCCGTTCGTTGACAGAGTCTTCATAGCTATGCCAACTCTTCGAAAGCCCAAGGAGAGCCAATCTCATCAATTCATCATCATCAACTGTAATCCCCACACTTCCCAGTTCATACCTACATTGGACAGACTTCGTGAGATATTTTAGAATACTATCGCCCTTCTCCATTTTTATTTTTCTGAGCTTATCTTTCATGGCCAACTTCCTCTGGTCACTGTTCCTTTGGAAAATATCTGTCAAATCCTTCCACGTTGAAAATGGAGTGGCTTTCCTATTAAGGCTTCACACAATATGGTCCTTCACACCTTCCAACATCATTATTCTTGTCTTTGCTACCTTCTTTTGCCATGCGTCAAGTCCTATAGCATCGCTAGAAGCAGGCTTAGGAACATCACTATCGATGAACTCCTTGAGTCCATTATCTTCAAGCACCACCTCCATCCTATCCTTCCAGGCTATGTAATTCAAGCTACCCTAAAGGGCATGCTCCAATCGCAACCCATTGAAATACATTTCAATGAATAATCAACTGTCGCACCAAGAAGTTTCTGCAGCAAATTCGAATTGTCCACCAACACAAAAATCAGCACTTATTCACAATTGCAATCTCCAATAATCAATACTTCTCCGATACCACGTATAAATTTATTAATACTAATGTATTACCAGATTCTCCTTGTCTAACAATATTTATATTCTTACTAAATATAGAATCCTTCCACTGTTAAACTTGCGGAAATTTAAAACTCAATTGCAAACACATGTGAATAAATTCAATCATACATAATATAGTTGTTTAACAAGAAAGCTTAAAGCTAAAAACCCAAAATATCATATATTATGTATATCAATAGAATCATTTAATAATCTCTTACAAAGCTCGGTACATCAAGCTCTGAGTACAATCAACAATCGTTACACACTTTCATGGAGAAATTTGCATCTCCAAGCGCCAATTTCTTGCCTCCTCACAGCCTGCCTCCATTGCGCAATCACTACTGAAGAAGACCCCTAAATGAATTCGAATTGGCCTTGCCTTCACTCTGGAATCCTCAGTGGCAACTCCAATGTGTGTCAGATGCATTGAACGCATCACCATAGTCACAACGGATAGTTCATCTCACACTTTCACCTATCTCTCCACTGGGTCTCCAATGGAACTGACATGCACTGTAGTTAACTATTGTATCTATTCAGTTGTTAGTGAGTTATTAATTATGAATTAATTAACTAATTAATTCACTAGACTCTCACTAGTGTATCTTTCAGTTAGACTAGATACAACTTTCTCAACTGAGTTTAACTCCATTAACTGAGTTAAACTAAATAACAACTCATATCACTACTCTTCCAACTCTGTCATAACTTTTGCACGTCAGTTCTAATTGAGTCCTCCATGCATAAGCCTCCAATAACCCTAGGAATTGCATAATTCCTTCAGCCCACTGATTTTCCAAATCTGTTCACCGAAATAAAGTGCTCCAAGAGAATAATTTGATGTTTATTGTCAAATTATTATTAAGGGTTAATAATAATCGACATGCACCTATTTTTAGATTGACGATCTATAAATAGACTTCACCCAATATTCTAAAAATAAAATTTCATCTATTTTTTGAACTTGATCAACCATATACAAATAGCATCTTGCAACTTATAGAATATGCTCACCATGTCTAAAAATAGGCATACACCTAAAAATACCGTACGGTCCCCACTTAGTGAAGGTGCTTAATTTTCACTAAGCTCATCATCTTGTTGAATCTCAACAGTATTTCAATTTTAGTAAAACTTGCTAAGTTCCTACTTGCAACTTGTTACTAACATATCTCAACTCTAGTATTTCATTCCTCAGTTCTATTATTGTCCGTAATTTATTTGTATGGGATAAATTTAATTTTCATTGTCATACATATTTATTTTCCTTCTACAAAATTTCATTTATAGAATTTTCTGATAATGCTAAGAAAGTAATATTATTTAGAATTAAATTCTTGGGGGTCTGAGTGTAACCTAACCTCAGATTTAAACCTTCCTCAAGGTTTAGATATTTTGAGAGTTGGTACTCTTTAGCTTAATGTTTGGGCAACCATACAGAGACAAATTATATTCATTATAGACTACTCTGTTAAATGTACAAACCTACCAATTGATTTATACTTAGTCTTTATTGTACACATCTACTCATGCACATATTTAAACAATTTCATATATACCATCTTACTTCACCATAATAAGAATAAAAATACTGAAATTATAATTTGAAGTGAATTAATCAGTGCATACCACTTAAGGTATAATACGTTCCACCCAACCTTTGAGCTCTTTCTCCACAGATTCCCCCGAGCATAGATCAAATATTCCAACAACAGAAAAACCCTTTTTTATCTTGAATCTTATTATTTAAGCCTAATTTCCCATCAAATTTTTTCCTTAACTGCATCCAGTTAATTAGGATGTTGTTTTCCTTTTTTCCTAGGCTTTCCTTTTGTTTCTTCCACAATAGTACTTTAAAAATAGTTTTTCCCCTTTCTAGTTTTATTCCACCCTTTCCTAGTAACTTTCTTCTTTATTGGGGTAGCTTTTTAGATTTTTTTCTCCAATCTGATTTTTAATATTTAATTTATTTCTTCCAAGGATTTTTGGAGAACTGGGAAAGTCTTATGAACCTCATCCATCCTGATTGATTTGGTTTCAAGATCTCTAATCATAATCTAGTCTTTTCACATTTTATTCCATTTTATTTTATTTTATTTTATTAAAATAAAATAATAAAATAAATACACAAAAAGTGTTTTCATTTGGGGTCCACTTTACCCTTTAGGAATTTTTCAAATGTATAATAAAATTAGAGAAACTAGGGACATTACATTGAAGACAAGAAATTCCAAATATACGAAGACGATACTTAGCAAGCTTTTACCTAGGAGGAAAATTGATGCTTAGAAAGGATGATTGATACTTAGGAACAAAAAATGAACAAATTTCATTAACAACATATGATAGATTGAAATAATAGCTCATGAAACACACGCAGCCTCTAAACTGAAAGAAGGAAAAAAATTTGGAGGGCCGTTATCGTAGTGATAACACTTGGTGATAGACTGGGAGAAATGTAGCTTCTCTATTCAGGTCTTACCTTTATTCCAAAAATCTTAGCCAATGATGAAAAATTCTCACCAAAAGTGAGGAAACTTTCCATTCAGGCATACAAGTCCATAGGAACTTAAGGGAGTTTCTAAGTAAACTTCTAGGATAATGAACCGATGCTTATAGGAAGTGACCCATCGCAAGAGGGATTTCATGTATCCTCGATAAATGAAATGACATGGGTACCAAGGTTTTGAGACAAAATGTACTGCTGTAGAGATATTTTAAGAGATAAATACATTAAATAAGGCTTAAGAGTATTATAGCATATGTCAAATGAGGGTGGTCTTCCTCTTGAATATATAAGTAACAGTAAATGGATTTGGAAACATTGACTCAAAGACCCATATAGATGGAGTAATAAATAGTGAGGTAAACGTATTCCCTAACCCAATTAATCATGGGGATGAAGTGAAATAGTGTCAAGTTCGAGTGACTTGTTGCCATTAATAGCTAAAAATAATGTTTTCCCAATTTCACAACCATTTCTCGCTAGTACCTCTTTATTTTTGATAAGCTCGAGGAGGATAACATATGCCTAATCTATAAGTTCATCCTTCAGATCAATCCTTCCAATTATTTTTAACGAACCTTGAGAAGGAGTCATTTGTTCTCATCAAACGTAACGAGTCCATCATTGTTTAATATTTTTATGAGTTAAGAGAAGGCATATGTCAACCTCGTTTCAATGTTTGGAGAAATCTAAAAAGAGGCGAAAAACAAAAATCCAAAGGTTCATTTTTGTAAATTTAGCCTCATGAGTTTGAAAACAAATAAACGATACTCAGGAGAACCTTTTAGCCAAGCTCAAATAAAGTATTCTTTTTTGTAAATATTCTATCCCAGTATGGAAAATGGCTAAAATTGTACTAGGCATTTCTCTTTTCATTTAGTTTAATGAGTTATAAAAGGAAAGTGCTTGACAATATTTTCATGTTTTGGGAGTTTGAAAAGAGCTGAAAGAGAACTCTAGGGGATTAATTTTTTTGTAGGCTTAATGATCCTAACAAAGTGATAAAATTATACTCATTCATTAAAATTACTTATATTCAACTTATGATCTTCATTACCTCCTTCAATTTTCATTTAAACTGCTCAAACTACCCCGAAAACATTAAAAACACATGATACATGGTAAAGCTATGTCAAAATATCAAAAATTATTAAAATATATTAAAATAATGACTAATTTGACCATAAATAGTGAAAATGTAATTCATTTTTTACCATTTGCATTTTCACTATGTTGAGTGGGTTCTAAGTGGGTTTTTATGTTTAATCTTGAAAAAATCATTGTGGCCAATCTGGTGGACCATTTCGAGTACCGTCACCTCTAGGTAACAATTATATATTTTCTATTCATTTGTATGGTTTCCATTTCTCATTTCATGCAACTTTTAGGAGATTTTTATTTTTATTTTTTATATGGAGAAAATCACCCTCTACCCATCGCATCCTCCATTAATCACGAGGTGTGATGATAAAATAAATATAACATAGGGAAATGAAACCTAGCACACTCAATAGTGAGGGCACATGTGATGGGTCACTTTGTCCAAGAAATAGATAGTATGATGGGCACAAATGGTTTTGAAAATTCTAGTTTCTAAGTGATTTTTCTCTGAAATTTTTTTAAATAGCTAAACTTATGTTTTTTTTCATGTCATTTTGTAGACATTCATTGAAAATAAATGTCTTCTTTCACCTACAAAGAAAGAGAGCATGAGACACAAGATATTATTGATTCCAATGAACCAACAACATTTTAGGTTTTGAGAAACTATGAGATTCTCTATTTTTCTTAGGACATACTTCCATACATACTTCCATGTTTTCTTTGGGGAACATACTTCCATGATATATTCTTAGGAAATTTATTCTTGATAGGGATGTCATATAGAGGGACTTCCATTTCAATGTCTGGTTTCAGGAGAGGTGCAAAGACAGTGAAGGATTACATTGTTGTTGATTCTCACCCTACCACTGAAACAACCAACAATAGGAAGTGTTATTTCCACTTCAATTTCCCAAGGCTAAGAAAGGAAGCTAAAGGGGTGACCACATACCAAATTTAGACTTGGTATCTAGCCCCACCAAGTTAGAGTGGGATCTCTCAAGATTAATCTCACAGCCAATGGAACTGATTGGAGAATATGAATATTTAGGCTAGTTGTAAGCTCAATAAAGTTTTATTAGTGTTTTTTTATTTAAGGTTGCTCAATAAGAAGTACTAGTATAGGAACTAGGTCAAGTATTTCACAAGGTGAGTTGGAGGCACATAGGATAAGGAAAGACAAATATGATTACTGACAAAATTGGAATTTTTCATTGTAGTGTAGTGAGGGAAATTTCATATAGAAAGGTTAAAATAAGCATACAAGTATGAATTCATTTATTGAGAAGATAAAAACATTTACATGAAAATATCATATAAAACGGAGCATATGAAGCTATGTATTTTGCTTAAAGCTCATGAGATTACTCGAAGAAGAACATAGATGGATGTTAGAATTACTTAATCATCATATGCATGAGGAAGAATGAAGAAAAACATCGTAACTAACCATCTCACAATAATATCATAACAACTGGTTCAAATGCTTGTAAATTACTTCTAGAAGATGTCCAATACAATAGTGCCAAAGAGTGAGAACTTCACATATCCAACCCTGTCAATGACTTATTTATGAGTACATATAGAAAATAAAAGAAGATTCCACCTCTAGGGGTCGAAAATTGATCCAAAGAAACTAATTAATGCACCTAATGACTCAGCCTAATTCTAGGGGAGTAAGAAACAACTTCCCCTTTTATAGCTAACGAGTTGAGTTTTTGTCTCAAGTCATTAAACATAAGATCCTTTAACAAAGATGAGCATAAATAGGCTCATTAACCATAAAAAAACTGATGAGACATTTTTTACATCAAAAATTTTGAATTTTTGACCTCTACATGTTAAGAAACATCCTCAAACCTAGAAATGCAGAAAAAAATTACAAAAGCGCAGCGTGTGGCAATAGAAGCGCAATGAACTCTGGCAAGGTTTTAGGATGAATTTGAGGGATATTTAAACTTTTTCGAAGGCTAGTACATGTAGCTTAGGATGTCTACTAACAATCTCCATACTTAAGTCACCAAAAATACATTTTAAGATACCAAAAACCGATTAGAATAAAAATACTCCAAAAGCACAGAGAGTGACTCAAAACAGTGGAAAAAGGGTGAAAAATAAGTGTTTTTTGATATTTTTTTTTAAATACATGAAATTAAAAGTAACCACCAGTATATTTTTGGAATGTACTAACCAAAAGACACCTCCGCATTCTTTTCAATCCTCATTTGGAGCCACAAAGAAAAAGCAAAGTGAGCACACGCTGTGTTTCTGTGCACTAGTTTTGCGTGTGTGACATAAAAGACTCAACAATTCTCAAAATTTGAGCAAATTTCTCTCCTTTTAAATCATTTTGTTTGTCCTTAAAAATTTAAGGATGCATCAAAAAATATATTGAGATTACATTTTTCCTTAATCTTCCTTAGGGTCTTCTTGATATTTTTAGTCATGTAACAAAGTGTGAATAAATGTGTTTAAATGGATCATTAGTGGATTCAAACAATTAAGAGCCTATAAGGTAAACTCATTGGAAACTGCTAGGGTTCCTACTATTAAGGTTTACAAGCTTCAAGGTACTATGGGTTACTAGATTAAACTCCTATATAATGAGCTAAATTTTACAGGAGAATATCTATCAAAGGAAGGCCTTAATGTATCCCCTATCAATCGACATACAAAAATCAAGGGATGATGTAAATATATGAATTCATGAGATGCGACTGACAGAAGGATAGTCGATACGAATGTCAAAAATTGATTTAGATGGCCAAATTAGGTTTATAATTCCCTTAAATATGTAACGAAATGACCCAAATGTGACTTAGGAACATTAAATAATGAACAACACATGATATCATACAATAACCTAGGAGGCATTGGAGCACACTCCATAATGACTAGGATAGTAACCATATGAAGGAGTAAAATGACTCATATGAATGATATGGATCATTTTTAATCTAAAATATAGTTGATATTTTAATGACGCAAAAGTGTGACATGTTCAAGGGTGACACGGTTGAAGCTTCCATTTTAGTGATAGAATAAGCAAAGTGATTCCCCCCTTTTTCTCTTTTTTTGTTTGTATATCCTTCATGGTTTAGTGAGAATGAAAGAAAGGACAGGTAAAATCAATAGTTTCATTTTAATTTGGTTTTAATGGGTACGAAAAAAGAGATAAAATGATATTCGATAAGGTTTCTTCTACAAGCTTTAAAAAGCTTGGATAAGAGATATTAGGTTGGTCGATCAAAGGATTTTTTTTGTGAAGCTTTAATGAGCCTGGAAAAAAGGTAAAAGGATGCTTCATACCCTTTTGTTTAACAAGCACGAGAAGGAAAATAATCTAAAATCTTTGACTCCAAGGAGGCATTCGGAATTGCATATAATATATAAAATTAACTAGTTAACTTAAACCACATGAAAAGAAGCAAAAAAACATAAGAAAACATGATATCAAGACACAATGATTTGATTACGGAGTTCATAGATCATGGGCTACATCTTTGGGAATTTCTGAACAGTGGGGAGGCATTATTTTGTTAAATTGCATCAAAGAGATCAGTTGCAGGAAACCTTACAAAAATGACCCTTATACCTCCAATCCCGATGATGGCCTGAAAATGCAGAGCTGAGCTGGAGAAACATACATCATCATTGAATTCCTGCCGTAAAATCATGAAAATTTGATTATAAAATTATTTTATTATGGCATTTTCACCTTTGGAAATCTAAGGGAATCTTCACAGAATCATGTTTATGCCCTTGCTAACGGTTCCGTAACTTGGTCTGCTCAGGGTTTGGCTGCTACACCATGCCTCTATTGCTTGTCGAATGAATGACTTGGGTTTAAATATATTTTGTTGGGAAGACTTACCTAAGGTCATTGGCCTGTTAATATTCATTGGCGGATAGTGTGGGGGTGGGAAGGGTTCAAAACCCACACAACCCATATGTAGTATTTTTTTTAATATATGGTATAAATATATGTTGGTAGTTTGCGGTGGTTATGATCTACCAATGGTCACAATTTATGTTTCATGCATGATTATGACATGTGTTTCCAATGCTGGTATGAGTATATATAAATTTTGTTTGTTTGTTGGTTGAATCTGCTGATGGTGTCCCACAAACCACATATTTTTTATTATAACAAATACACGACCGTTGTGGGTGGTATGGTTGACAACATTCCCCCCAATTCTATAATTATTTTTATTTTTTATTAAGAAACTTGTTCAAACTTTTCTACCAAAAAAATAAGGGATATTAGACAAATTAATGAGGAGACAAATTCACTCGTTCGGTGACTGGATTACGTGTGCAGATTTGTTCCATTTTTTTGCCTCATTAAGCCTGCAAGTTGGTCGATCTTGACCCAAAGTTTGACCAACTATAACTTGACCATACAGAGCTAGATTTGAGTTATGTTCACACCACTAGAGTGACTGTGACACACAATACTATCTGTTCTTCATTTCACTTTTATCCAATGATTTTGATTTTTTATTTATTTTCAAGGCCATTTGTATTTCTAGATCCTCCATGATCATTTCTGCCCACTGACGAGCTTTTGGACCACCAAAAGATTTATCAATGAATTGGAAAGTGAGGGAATTTCTCCCTCACTTTCTCCTTTTCTATAGATTTAAACTTACTTGGATGCATTCCTTTCAATCCAATATGAAGGTACTCCAGATCTCCCCATCATGAATTCTTGGTCTTCCTGTAAAAAATGATGTCCTCTAATAGCATTTCGAAGTATTTAGCTACAAAATTATCCATTGTAGGAACATGTTCAACCTCTTCGGTGTGCATGATCAACGAAGTTTCATAAAGCTTCAATTTTTCAAAGTCCAGCACTAAGTACATCTAGATGTATGCTGGAAAATTGAGACAAAAGGCATTATCTCCAATCTTCTCTAAGATGGCGAATGTGCCATATTGGATTGGTGGCTACTTATTTCCTTCCCCATTCATTCTATATTTTATGATGTGGAGCCACATGTTGACTTGTTAGGGCTTGAAATAGGCTCGGATTTGTACTTCACACCAAAAAAACCCTTAGCCACTGGTCCTTTTGGCAATGACATGCAAGCAGATCATAGTCTCACCTGAGGTGGCTATGGGTCATTGCAAAACTAGGTTTTTGCACCCTTGAGGGACTCTTTGAGGTGGATTTTACTTCACTTTTCTGTGTTTAACAAATATTATAATATGTTTACTGCTACTTCCCTATGTATTCTAATTACTTACTTCATAACATTCAGATAAACATAAACCCATTTACAGAATAAGATAAATTGCACTATTACAACATATTCCTGCAACGATTACTTCACATAAACAAAGAAACACCAACATAACACACATAGATATATAATATGGCCTAAAACTTCTTCTTCTTTATTAATATGGATCTATTCAATACATTTAGCTTATCTGACTTACGCACATGGCGCCAGGTGGTCTTCGCGCTAAGATGTAGACTCTTCCAAGGTCTCCACATACTTATATGTGGAGCCTTCCCTTAAGGCCCAAAATAGACTAAAGGTAGAAAATACAATCATTTGTGCTCATCCACTATCCATCAATACTACTTTCACACAACATTATATCCCTTTATATATATTTACATCTTTATAAAACCATGGTCCATATACCAGGGGTTGGACTAAAAGCCCAAAATACATTACAAAATGAGGGGCTTTGACCAACCCTGAAGCCCCTAGACACCATGTATTAGCTTTAACTTCACGGTACCGTGCACTCTGATCATCAAGATGCAAAGTATTTTGATCAAAACTGGACCAAGTTGGGTCATGCCCAAGAGGCCCCCAAAACTCACATGTGACCCATCCCGAGTCACTCATTTGTTGTGCCCTGAAGCTTTGATACTATGATTTTGTAGGAATCATTATATGGATGAAGTATTTCTACAATTCTTTTTTCTTCTTGGAGCACTTCTTCGAGTAGTTTATATGTTGTTGGTCCGACAGTCTTTTGCAGCAATTCTTCCTGTCTCTATCATAACTCCTTAAGATTACCATCTAGTGACTGTGTAAGCTAGAGGGACTCATCTTGCCATATATGAGTCCTTTCTATTAAAATTTGTTCTTTCCTCTGAAGGTCTTCAATATGCATTTGAACATTTTTCCATTTTTGTGATCCTTGCGAGCCTCTGCGAGACTACTAAGGTCGTCACAATTGCGCATATTTTTTCTAGCTTCTTCTACTTCATATGCATCTCTTCTGCAATATTCTCAATTTTATATCCCTATAATACTAGTGTATCCCCTTATTATTGTTAGTGTAGCCCCCTTATTGTTATTATTTTACCCCTATAACCCCCATATTGTTATTATTGTGCCCTTAAATTATTATTGTTAGGTTAGCTAGGATTATATTGTGGCCCCATGGACTCCTATATATAGAAGGAGGTTTTAGTCACTTGTATCATCCAAGAATTGTTCATTCATCTAATGTACTGGAGGTTTCCCCCTCAAAACATCTTATTTCTAAGCGTTGATATCCCTTTTCTTCTATTTTTGGAGCTGGTTTCACAACATTTGGTATCAGAGCTTTGGATTCTAGGGTTTCACTGCTCCAAAAAGGTCATCATGGAAGTTTCACTATAACATTTTTTCTATGAAGGTTCAGAAGATAAAATTGATAGAGCACATGACTATAATCGTTAGGAACATCACCGCAAAATTTTAGATCTTTTTTCGCAATATTTTCAGAGATATGATATGTGGAAGTTAGGGCTTTTTGCAGGCTCCTGAATTTAACCTAAACAGGTCATCATGGAATTTTAGCTATAAATATTTTTCTATGAGGGTTCAAAAGCTAAAATATTCACATAGAGTAGTCGAAATCCCAAGGAACGTCATGGAAAAATTTTAGAGATTGATTCGCATTATTTTGGGAGGTACGATCTGTGGAAGTTAGGGATCTTTCACGCTCCCAAATTTCATCTCAAAGAGGTGATCGTGGAAAAATATTCATAACTCTCTCTGTAAGCATCGGATTGGAATTCTGTAAAGAGTGGCTAGAATTACATAGACTATATTTTCTTGTCTATCAATTTCAGAGCTGAAGGAGCAAACAGTGATAAGTGGAAACTCGTACAAGTTCTCTACTGAACCAGTCCATAATTAGTTCAGTGTGGGAGATTGGATATAATTGTTCCTTGAAGAATCAAAATTAGGTAAGACCCGTGGCATTAAAATGAAGATTCAGAGGGATACTTCAGGGCCAAATTTCAAATATTCAAGATCCAAAATCATAGAGATAATTCAGTTTCAGTATCGATCTCCTCAAAAGAAAAAAAAAAGGTGTGTATTTTTTTTTGAATTGCATAAGTCTTGTTTGAAGAATCAATTTGAATTGATTCCAAGGGCATATTGTAGAATATATATCAGTACTAGGTTATAAAATGTATCCTAAAAATAATTCAACACTCATTAAGCCTTCAGAAATCTATACTATGATGGATGAAGTGGAAGAGTTGCAGTATGAGATATCAAAATTACGGTACCAAGTGCAAAAAAATTCTATCTTACAAAGAGCAATGAAAGATGACATAGATCGTTTAAAAGAAAAAATGGAGACTAAGTTGGATGGTTTGAAGGATTTATTAAAAGCTAATATGGATGATAAAATAGTGGAATATCACATCGAGCATCAACAACAAGTTATCCAACTCTCAAAGGACAACCTAACTTTGGTGCAAAATTGAATGAAACAGCAGGAAGATCAACATCATAGTGAAAGAAGTTATAAAGCAATCACAGAAACAAGAACTCAACAACTACCAAATTGATCAACTTCAGAGTATCTCAACAAGTGGAAGAACTTACCCATTGAATATTCCACATGGGAGGAAGAGAATTTTATACAGAAGCATCCAGAAATAATCAAGCATTGAGGTAAACACTTGTTTGAAGGAGAGGGGCATGTTAGGTCCCTATAATACTAGTGTATCCCCTTATTATTGTTAGTGTAGTCCCATTATTTTTATTATAGTACCCCTGTAACCCCCATATTGTTATTATTGTGCCCTTTAATTATTATTGTTAGGTCGGCTAGGATTATATTGTGGCCCCATGGACTCCTATATATAGAAGGAGGTTTTGGTCATTTGTATCATCCAAGAATTATTCATTCATGTAATGTATTGGAGGTTGTCCCCTTGAAGTGGATTATTTCTAAGGCTTTGATATCTCCTTTCTTCTATTTTTGGAGTTGGTTCCACAACACTCAATGTTTGGATCCTCCTACAATGTCGTCCAAATCTCTATGGTGTCATCTAGAAATTTTCCACATTCTGCCACTTTGTCAGAGATTCCCTTCACTACAGATTTGAGATCCATATCCCTCTATTCTCAGATGGCAGTGTGACTAGATTCAGCCTGATTTTTAGCTTAGTAATACTCACTTCATACTCAAATTTAAGCTCAGTAATATTATTCTTTGAATCCTTTATCGTGAGGGTGAGCTTCACGACATTCTCTATTGGTGCTTCTTCCTTGTGCACATGTACGTCTGACATTTCACTACAAGTCTTTCTAATTGTTTCCTCTAGATGTCCCTATTTCTAGCGGGATTCATCTATTTACTTGAGAAATTTATCGAGCTCTGTCTTCATCGAAGCACTTCACTTGTAAGTTTAACTATGAGGTGTGTTGTTCTAATCCCTTCAATTCATTTGATATGATTCAGCGGAATTCATGAAATTTCTAAGTTTGTAGTGCAGCAATGTTCATACTCACATTTTCCCATTATTTTGTGCACTCTCTACATTCTACAAATTCAAACTATAGCACTCCTCCTCGTACCTACAAAATTATTAATCCAAAGGTTGTCTCTATTCGGCGTTTTGGTTGCGTTGGTTGAATTTTTTTTTGTCTAGATATATGCACCAATACCTTTAATTCTACCATTCTTTCCTCGACCCCAGTTAGGAGCACGTTGTAGCGATAATCTAACCTATTCCATGACTCCGTTGTCACTTCCTAAACTTTCTCCCCAATATCTTTCATGTCACCCTCAGTGAGAAAAAGTGGTGTTGCACCCATAAATTTGTCTTCCTTCTTCTTCTTCCTTCTTCTCATCATAGTTACTATAAGGACCCTCTTACGGATGATGAATTTTAAATCCTCTAGCTCTACATCACTAGGAGCACCTTGGCCACACTATTCATGCTCTAAATCTTTCTCCTCTCCCTCTCTATGCTTTCCACTTGTACTTGCATGGTGCGTGATGTATTCCTTTGTTTCCTTGTCTCCTATGGTTTGAGTCATCCACTTCGCTAACCAACATTGTATTATTTTGAGAAGGTCATCTTTAGTGACCATGTATGACATAGGTGATCAAGCAACAAAACCATTTTTTGGCTTGTTTGGGCTTGACCCAGGTTCGCCTTTGTAATTTGCACCAAAAAAACCCTCAGACACTGTCCCTTGCGACAACGACCTGCAAGAAGATTCTATGTGTTTAACAAATCTTCTAACATGTATATTACTATGGCGCTATGTATTCTGATTACTTACATCATAAAATTTAGATAAACATAAACCCATTTACATAACAAGATAAAATACGCTATTAAAACATATTCTTGCAACCAATACTTCGCTTAAATAAATGAACAACAACATAACACATATAGACACATAAAATGGAAAAAAAAATCTTCTTCTTTATCACAATGGATCTCTTCAATACATTCAGCATTTTAGACCTATGCATGCAATTGCAAGTGGTCATCGCAATAAGTTTTAGAATATTCGAAGGTCTCCGTGCACTCAGCTACGAAACCTTCCTTTAACTATCGAGGAGGATCTTACAGGTCCAATTAGAAGTGGCTTAAGTAAAAATTCTAAAAAATCAAAGTGGCAGAAATGTGGTAAACTAAATGTCAAGTTGAATATCTCATCTTTCTGATTCCAACAGGGTAGACGACACTCAATTCCGAGTTCGTATGGATGATTTAGATGCAATCAAATTTTAAGTGTTGATTGGGTGATGTCACAGCATAAGGAAGCGAAACATTTGCAAAAATCTGGCCACCGATGTCTGGCCAACTCCAGCCGGATTCAGAGTGAATTTGTGGGACACTTAGTTTAACTCCTTCAATAAAAATATGGAAGATTCAAAAAGATGAGGTTTGTTTTTGAAATAAAATATATATATATATATATTACAAAAGGTAGGGCGGGCCATGACCCCTGCCCTGCCCAATGGACATGTAACAAAATATAATTAAAAAATGGTGTTCGGTGTCCATGAACCTGCTTCTCCCACATCTACGGTAAACAACTCCCATATTAATATGTGTGGGCAGGCATCATCAAACCCACTTCCCAACCCACATTCCTTTTAAATGACATATGCCGACAGGAGTTAACGGGGTGGGCCACCCAATGTGGACTCGACCCCCCAACTTACCACACTTTGCATTAAAATATGTGTTGAGGTTTAAAAAAAATGATGGCGTGGTTATTTCAAAACATTATATGCATTATTACAGAGGGTGCGAGGTTCGACCACCCAACCCCCTCCCTTACATAAATAATGTCAACCAACTCAGCCAACGGACTTCCTTGGGGAGTCTGCCCACTTCACATATTTAAATCTACATTTCAGATGTGCACCCAAGTAGGAGTAGGAGTGGCATGAAGCACGAGATAGAGTGGGACCTTGAGCGTCCTGCAGGAGGGGGGGGAAACCATGAACTGAGCCCATTTTCAGAGGGGTGATATTTGTAGAGTGTTAGAATTAGAAAATTTTCACATGGATTATGCAACTCTCAATGACACAAATCCAACGGTGCTATCCATTTCTTTATCAGAGGTCTCTAATTTTCGGGAACTTTCAAATATGGAGGTACAAGGGTGTAATTTTTCATTGATGCTTGTAGTTTCATTTTATTTTCCACTTAATAAAAGAGGGCCTCCGCGTTGATTGAGCAGGGCCCGAACACCTAGTCCCTCATGGACAAACTCCGATATCAATTCCTTGTCTTCTTTTCATGATTTTATGTGCTTCTCTCTTCTTATGGTCATGCCTTTTAATTTTCATGGTTAAGACACAATTTTACATGTAATTCTTTAATACATCACAAAGAAAAATATTTTGGATCAAGTGGTATGAGAGTAGGTCATTGTAGATGTGAATTACATATTTGTATGCTAACTAGAAATAGGCTATGAAGAGGTGAAGGGAAACTAAAGTATTTTGATCCCAAAGCAGGATTTGTACATCGAAGAAGAAACATGGATGATGATGTTAGACATGAGGAGGAGCTAAACATTCCAAAAACATTCTACACCATGGCATATCAGGTCAAGAAGTTGTTCTCTAGGCTTGAGAAACTAAAGAAAGTAGGGGAGAATGCTTTAGAGGGACAAGGTTCATCACATGGAGATGGTGGAGGAGATTCACCTCCTTCTCCTCCCGCGAGTGAAATTTATTGCTCCTCTTCTCACCATCATCAAAGGAATTCAGGAAATGCATATAAGAAACCTTTCTTTAAATTAGATGTTAAATTTGACCTTTGTATGTATACTGCTGAAAGTAATGTAGAAAAGTTTAACAGCTGGAATAGGAAGATTGAAGTCTACTGCAGGATTTAGTATATTGATGATGATGAGGCAAAGATCATGTGTCCTTCTCTTCGGCTAAACGACACTGCTCTTGTCTGGTGGGAGAGAAAATTACAAGGTCGTCAAAATTTGGGTAACCTTCTCTCCTCATGGTTAAATTTTGTTTCTGCATTGAGAAACCAATTTTACCCTTTGGGTTATAAGAAAAAAGGTATTAATGGAGTGGAAAGGCATAAAACAAAGTAGAGGTAAAAATGTACAATAATTCATTGAAGAATTTAGAAAACAAGCATTGAATTTAAGCATTCCATTAGATTCATTAGAGATTATGACCAAGTATATTGGTTCTATACATAATTGCATAAGAAATTCATTACTATTTTTTGAGCCTCCTACCATCGATGAGGCCAGTGTGAAGGTCATGCATCTAGAAATCAGGGGAGCACATGAACAATGTGGTCACCCAAAAAGGGCCGCAAAAAGCAAGAGAAGGGGAGTAAAACCCTCTTGCACACATTGTGTGAAAGAGGGAAATGGCGAATAAAATTTCTAGAACCTACACCGTAAGTTGATACCTGATAAGAATGACAAAAATGGGAAGCAGAAAACCGCTACCACCATATACGAAAACCAAGATTCAGAATTAGAGGAAGATGAGAAGGTCACAGCAGCAGGATTTGCATGAGGTATAAAAATTGACCTGGGGTCTTATTCTGGTGATGAAATGAAGTTTGTGGCATTTGGGATCATAGAAAGGGGACCCATAGACTTTGGTTCTGATTCATGCGATGAAACAAAAATTTCAACAGACATGGTACCAAAGATGAAAACAAGACTCCATGCGGCAGGACTCCAAGAACTTGAGGAGATCAACCAAAGCATCCAAGCAGAGAATACTGAGTTAAGGAGGCTTCTACAGGAAGAAAAGTAAGAAAAACATAGGTTAATACACCAGTTGCAAGATAAGGACCAAGCCTTGGAAAATTTGTGACATAACCAACCCAAGTTAAAAAGAAACCCTCAATTTCATGCACTTTTCATGATGATGAATATGCTGCTTTTTAAAAACATACTATAGGGATCGTATCCAAAATGTTGGATAAGATGGGACATCATGGAAAAGGCCTCGAGATCAATGGCCAAGGCATCAAAAACCCCATTGAAGTTGAGGAATCTCCGCATCATGCAGGACTTGGATACATCAAGAAGGAAGTTAGAGAAAGCTCTGACATAGCTAGTGACTGGAAAATGACATATGATGAAATTGATTCCTTATATTCCAGTGACAGTGAGGGTTCCATGAACACTTATCCAAATAACACCAGGGAAAAGCACTCCAAGACAATCCAGAAATTTTGGAGGAAAAATAATCGTTGTAGTCGCTGCAACGAAGTGGGACACGAAAAAGCCACATGTCCAATGATCTATGCCCAGGAAGCATCGATAGAGCAGCTGAAAGTTGAAATGATGCAACCATATAGCCGCAAATACTCAATGTGCAGACTCGAAACTTAGTATGCCAAATCCCAAGATTTATTCTAACATAAAGTGTGTTTTAACTTTTAAACACACCTCGCATACTTTCATTAGATCTCTTATGGATATTTTTGAATCCATTTTAAATTATCAAAACCAAATATGTTGCATTTGAGATTAAAACCCAAATACCTTACCTCATCATGCTTTTCTGCATTTTCACATGACCGATAAACATTTACCAACCTTTTCCGTGTTTTCTTATCACCATATCGCAAATTTAAGATTCATCGCAAATTGACCCATCACAATATCACAAATTTAGGATTTATTGCAAATCAGCCCATTGCAATATCACAAATTTAAAAATTTAACCTCATCACACATCGCACATAACATATATCACAATGTTTTCTATTTTTTTATTTTAGAAATTGCATCGAATACCTTATCGCATGTCGCACATTTTAACAAATAGAAATAAAAGGGTTTTCTCACCCAATTGCAATATGCAAGGAAACTCTTCATACAATGCATGGCTCCTTATCACTGTCTCGAGATCATTTAATGACATCATTACTCTAGTTGCGATATGGATTTTCGACTGTCGATATTATACTGTAATTATATGATGCAATCTTGACCATTCACCTTCCACTTCATTTCTGTGATAGGATCTTAACCATCCATCGCTCTCGCATGATATCTGTGATATGATCTCCTTCATCCATCCAACCTGCTTCATTCCTGTGATCTAATCTCGACCATCCATTCTACCATCATGATATTTTTTATTCTCTAAGAGTGATATGATTCCATTATGGCCTGAATATGGTGTTTTTCAATCAAAGGCCTGTCGATACTCTGTTTCACCTAGCACTCCAATTTTTCATTCGAATTTCTCTGATTTTCTTTAATTTCCTATTTTTGTAGACACCATCCATAATTTCAACTGATAAATCCTTGAAGGATATAACCAAATTTCGATTCGGCCAAAAGCATGCAATTCGACTTGTGTTCAACCTGGACCCCGAGGAAGTTGTTTTTCCATCATGACTCTAATGCGAGATGTGAGGGACTAACGTAAAATAGAAACCACATTTTACAGGATCGAGAACCACATAGATTCAACCCCAAAACATAACTCATAGAGTTTCATTATGTATATCATTTGATCATAGAATAGATGAATTCTCCTAATCGATCTCGTCTCTGGCTCAGGGATTCAAATTACAAATTCTTTTAAGAAGGTTTCCTTACTACTTCCAAACCTATAGAAAAAGCTTTATTGATCCAGAATATAACCTTTCTCACAGATTATAATAGAAATTAACATCACATGTAAAAACTAATATGAAAAGGTCTAATTCCACACACAAATAGAGAATTTTCATTAAATATAAAAAACATACATAAGTTATACAAAGCTTCCATGTAGTCTACGTAAGCCTGATCTCATTCCTTTGGCCCTTTTGAGTCTTCGGCCTTAATTTTCCTTTGCACAATTCCTATCACACCAAAATCGCTCTCTCTGCTTCCTATCTAATCCCCCTTCGAATGCCTTCAAGTCATATCATATTTACAATGAAATGATTCTAAGTTAATCTCAGTTCAGATCCTATAAAATATCTTCACCAAAATCCTAAAGTCCCTAACTCAATCTCCAAGGGATATTTCATCTCCATAAAATATGCATGAAACTTGTAACACCTAAGATCTCAAATGTTCTCACACATACGAGAACAATCACAAGTTAATCATCATTTTAATAAGTTAAACATTTGGGAATCTCTCCCTTCATAAAATAAAACTTCCCCTTAGGATTCTTCAAAAATGAATCTCTGCCTTTTTTAGCACTTCCACTCCCTTTCTTCCTCTTATGACTGTATGGTTGTTACAATTCCCTTTTCTGTGGCTACCTGCATATACAACTTGGTATTCATCAAAATTCACCACTTAAAAAGACCTTTTTTCCATGATCTTATCTTTTTCTCAGTCTGATCTTAGATGGAATGATCTCAAGTTGTACATCTCCTTAGTATTTATTTACCTTTTGCTAACTCTCCTCTACAATTCACTACACTCTTCTACAATTCCATTGCTGGACATTCACCTCTGCACTAAACATTTAATCTCAATGCACAGGTATCACTTGCGTTGCCTCAAAGAGCATTACAGGCTCTGTCCCCAGTTTAAATATCTCCCTCTCTGAATATTTTTGTATTCTTTCCACTGTCCTAGTCTTATTTAAACATCCAACATATAAAATACTTCTCCCTCAATCTCAAAATGAGTTCAATTGAGCCTCCTTGATCATATTTTAGAGCAAAAATAGCTCTCATAACAAAAATGATGCAACCATATGGCCGCAAATACTCAATGTGAAGACCAAAAATTTAGTCTACCCAGATCCAAATATTTATTCTAACATAAAGTATGATTTAAATTTCATATGGGTTTTGCAACTCTCGATGCCACGAATCCAGCGGTTCCATCCATTTCTTCATCAAGGGTCTCCAATTTTTGGGAACCTTAAGATATTTAGGTATAAAGGTGTAATTTCTCATTGATGCTTGTACTTTCATTTTATTTTCCACTTAATAAAATAGGGTCTCCCCACTGATTGAGCCAGGTTCCGAGACTTGGTCCCTCATGGACGAACTCTGATATCAATTCCTTGTCTTCTTTTCATGATTTTATGTGCTTCTGTCTTCTTATGTTCACTCCTTTTAGGTTTCATGGTTAAGATGCAATTTTACATGTAATTATATAATACATATCAAAGAAAAATATTTTGGATCAAGTGGTATCAGAGGAGGTTGTTGTAGATGTGAATTACATATTTGTATGCTAGCTAGAAACAGGATATGAAGAGGCGAAGGGAAACTAAAGTATTTTGATCCCAAAGTGGGATGTGCACATCGAAGAAGAAACATGGATGATGATGTTAAGCATGAGGAGGAGCTAAACATATGCAAAACATTCTACACCATGCCAGATCAACTCGAGAATTTGTTCTCTAAGCTTGAGAAACTAAACAAAGGAGGGGAGAAAATTTCAGAGGGACAAGGTTCAACACATGGAGATGGTGGAGGAGATTGCAATATCCCAAAATGGGAAAATTTATTAATACTTCATAGAATATAAGAACTTACAATAAGATAAACAATAAATCTAAGTACAAATTATAATATGTAGAAAGAGTTGAGCCATTTTATTATACTGGAGATGATTCAGTTACATAAGTACAAGATATAGGTAGATCTAGCCAAAACGATGAGCTAGGATCACCCTAAGAACATACATCCAACAGGTATAGCATAACTAGAGAGGCTCTGCAACAAATACTGCACTGTCTCTTCAACAAGACATAAACATGGAGTTGTTGGCTGAAAAGATAAATTCATATCTACTCAAGCTGGAGCTTTGATGATGCCAACATTTATGATCCGACCAATGTGATGGATTCCCAAGATAACCCAGAAAGGATTTTCTAGATCTACAACTTTGGAAAAGTCACCTCCCCAGGGTTTGATCCTTGATCTACTGGGAAATGTAGATCTTAAGCTAGATATGAAGAATAGATGGCTGAAATGTGTGCTCAGATCATATCTATGCTTGAAGGGTTGATCCCTTCCTCAGATCTATGACCTAGAAGCTTTAGATCTAGCTTTCTCAATCCTCTAAAGAGTGTTGCAGCTGCTACAACATAAATGCCTCTGAAAATTTCACTGTGAGTGAAAGAGATGCCTTCTACCTACTAAAATATGCTGCAATAAGCTCCAGGATGATGTTGAGACTGATGGAAATGTGAAGGAATGATCCTCCACTAAATTTCTAGCTAAAGTACTAGAAACTTCCTTCCTCCTTTCAGATGTACAAAATGGACAACATTATTCTTGGAGAGAATACTGCTACTAGGAGGTCAATAACATTTGGCCTGATTCTAGATCTGAAATGTGGCTCTGGGAGTGCTGAAATATAAGCCCAGGGGATGACAATAATCCCTCACCTTGTTCTCTAGCTGAAGTACTAAAGACAACTTCCACCTTCCAAACTCATCTTCAGAAAACTACAGTTTTAAGAATATGAATGTTCTACAGAAAGTAGAAAAAGGAAATGGCACTTAAAGCCTGATGTATAATGAAGTACAAACCTCTTCCTTGGAGATTACTCAAAGAAAGAGGAGGGATTCCTGCCCAGTAACACCCTATGCTAAACAACACCTACAATCTCTGCTAAATAGCCCAAGAATGCAGTGGAATGTCACTTGGAAATTTTAGATATAAAATATCATACATCAAAATAATCCAAGATACTGTAATGTTTCCAAATTTTAGCCTGAAAGCTAAATGGAACATTAGAGTTAGCAGTAGCTCTAGCTGGTGAATAATTGGGTAGAAAATCCCATAAGTCTCCGAAGGAGGATAAAAACACTCCAAGTTTGAAAGGGAGACACTCTTTATAGCTCAATAAAACACCTCCATGTTTGAACAGGGATAAAATCAAGTTGGTTCAATCCACTTTGACTAAGTCAACAGCGCAGTTGTGGAGGAGGAGGAATCCAAGGAGGAATAACACAACTTATGAGGGAGATGTATCTTTGGATAGATATGACATAATTGAATGGTTCCAAGGGAAAGAAAGCTCATGTCTTATTTAAGGAAGAGGATGGCAACATTTTTCTTCATGTTTGAGATCATTATTATTGTCTACCAAGACTTGTTGATGCCTTTGCTGCTTAGCAGGGTTGTAGTGTTGTTTAGCACTGGGTGTTCCCGAGTGGGAATCCCACCTCTATCCTTGAGAAACCTCACTGGGAGAGTTTTTATTCATCATTCCAAATCATGTTTTCAGGCCAAGCTTTATCCAACTTCATGAACACAGTTTTTGACAGAGATTGTACAGTGTTGCTTGGTGCAGCAGTGGAAGGGATTGGAATCTCGGTTTCTGAGCTATTTTCTATTTGGAGGAAGGTTTCGTTCACTTGAGGGACCTGTTTGGAAAGATCCTAAGCCTATTTTATATCTTTGGTATCATACCACACATTTCCCATACATTCCCAGTGTTGGTCCATCTAGGGAATGCAGTATTTTGGAGGCAGCATTTAGTGCATGGTCTAGTGGCTCAGTTGTAGTGTTTTCTTGTGATTGAGAGGTTCATCCTTTCATGGGAGGAAGCCCTTGAGGGATATACATCAGATCAGTGATAATTTAGCCTTCTAAACTCTTTTTCTTCAATGTTGCAGTGATTATTTAGTATTTTTCTGAAAATCACATTTGTATGCAAAGTGTTTGGCAAGAAACCCTTGCGGAGTTCTCTTGTAATTTGTATAAGGAGAATAGATCTCAGTTCTTGAGAATTATTGATTAATATATGAGTAAATCTATTTTATTCCTTATTTTCTCAGTTAAAACCCTCATAAGACTGTGCAGTCCCTTTGTGCAGCAACTCTGGTAAAATGCAGTTTTGGGGTTTTTGGTCATTTTAAGCTACACTAGTGTGGGAGGTCTGTTTAGTCCACCTAGTTTGATTTGTTTCAACTTTATTCTTGGATTTAGGTTTTATATTGACTAATATATAGGATCCAAGAGTCCATTTCACTTTTTTATTGCATATGTTGCTGGAAATGCATTTTTAATGCATGATTCATGAGCTGTCCCGATTTTGGGATATTACAGTGGTATTAGAGCTTCAATCTTGGCTAAGCCTGTGGATCTCAGGTCATTACATTCAAGAGGAGGGAGAGATGGACAAAAATTAGAAAGTTTCAATATGTGAAGGAAGAAATGAAGACAATATTACCAAGCTTCTTCCAAAATCTATGCAAAGCTTTCAAGGAGAGATGAAGAAAATGAGATTGGAGATGGGATCTCCAAAGGAATTTGGATCTAGAGTAGAATCTAGATTTGCACATGGTGAGTGTGAGAATTCAGCTACAAACCATGATGCACAACACAATCAAGTGCCCATATCTATCTTGAGATGGATGGGAGGAGGAAAAATGCCTAGGAGGAGAACTGTTAGTGATTTGTTGCAGGAGTATGAATCTCAAACTGAGAGGTTTAGAGATCATACTAATTTCCAGGAGTTTTTCAAGATATAGGTGGACAAGAGCAAGCAGCAGGATGTAGATATATTTTTTTGATCTACTTTTTCCTGATCACCTACATGTTCAGTTGGAGCTTGGGTGAAGCAGCTAGAATCCTATTTGCAGTTGCACCACATTTCTGAAGATGAAGCCATCATAGTTGTAGCACTGCATTTCAGAGGTAAGGTTCATGCATGGTGGATTTTTGAATCTTGTTCTTTAAGAAATGCAAACACTTTCTCTTATGCAAGATTCATAGAAACCTTGGTGGGAAGATTTGGTGAAAAACTTCCTAAGACACATGAGCAAGGTAAACTTGAGAAAAAAAAACCCTTGCATGTCATAGAGGAAACCCCACTTCAGAAAACGATGGGAAAAGTTGACATCTTGCATTACACATTGTCGGAAGCAAGACCTCTAGTTCATATTCTTGAACAAGATGGCATGGGGATCTCCTTTTCTCGGGAGGATCCAATTGTTGAGATGTTGCCCACACACACTGATGGAGTTGAGGGCAACAACATTGTCACATATAGAGCACATCCAGTGCCTGATGCAGAGGAAGGAGGAGCACATGCTCCAACAATAGGGATTCTTACATATTTGCAATGAAGTCCCCAACATCTCATACATGGAGGTCCAAGCACAATTAGTGACAAGCATGATTGTGCAACATTGCAGCTGGATGGAGGAGGTAGGGAGGAAGAGAAGCATCACTTGATGAGAGGCACACACCCTTCCCTATTTCAAAGAGCCAATGCAAGAAAGAGGCAGACTAATTTGCACAGTAAGAGCAGGGGCAAGATTGCCCAATAATATGTACAGTATACTATTGACATTGATATCTCACTACATGGAGGCATTTCACCGGGGAGGCCACCAGATCTACAATTGATGAGAGATATACTGTCTTTTGCTTCACCACTCTTAGAGTTTGGAGAGGTGAAGAGTTTGGAGGAGAACTTTGGCATGAGGGATGCTAGAGTAGCAGGCAACAACATGAGGAGATATTCACATGCCAGATCACCAACACTGTCTCTTAGGAGGATTGATCCTTATTAGAGGTCTTAGCTCTTGGTAGAGTACTCCAAGGATCTTGGTGCATGCATGATTCTTGATGACCTAGATAGAGATGATGGATGCATGGTGGATGATGTGGTCATCTATTCCTATGGCAGAATCTTTTAACTAGATCTTCTAGTCTTAAGGAGAAGCTGCTACATGCAGCACATGAGGACTTCTCTTCTATGCACTTTGATGCATATTTCCATTTGATGGAGGATTTCACTTGGGAGGGTATTCAGCATGACATATTTCAGCATATGGAGAGATGCATAGCCTGATGGTGATAGAGAGGATGTCACAGCCACCTTCCTACTCATTGGGAGTGAGGGAGAATTTCCAGTTGAGCCATTTTAGCTCAAGATCTTGAGTACATGATGGAGGAGGTATAATTTCATATTTTGTATTGTACTTATTTTCCTTATCTAAGCAGCATGATGTAACAAGAAGAATCATCTCTTCTTGCATAGTGTATGATGATGTACTTGTAGCTACTTGTAGCATTGATTTTGACTATCCTTTTGATGGTTTGTGGGGAAGCCACATGTTTCTTGTTGTGCACCATTGACACCATATTGTAACTTCATTTTTTCATGGCAGCAAACAAGTGGCTAGTAAAGCACTTTTTATTTCTTATGTTGATGTAGGAAAAGGATGCACTACGCTGGTTCCAAGAGTGGAACTATGATGCACTCTCTAGTTGTCAATTGGCAACCTGTTTTTATTGTACCTTGCTTCCATATATTTCTGACCTGTTTATGTTCATGGGGAGATTATTTTGGAGAGTGGGCTTGAGATTGGAGATGCCCATTGGGAGCATGATTCTCCCCACTTTATATGTTGTACATTTCAGGAGGAACCATGGGAAAAACTTGATTGCCACATCACACTTTTTCTCTTCTTGTAGGAGGAACCACTTGGAGAACTTGAAGAGGCACTTCATGGATGAACTATTTTTTGGGACCTCATACAAGTTGACCATCATAATCTCACTCTATGGCTTGTATGAGGGAGATATGAGGCAATAGAATTTTTTTTTATTGTTGTGGTTTCACTTGGGAGAGTATGGGGAAAATTCTTCCCATACTTTTCATGAGATTTATAAAGAGAAGGAAGGAACATTCATGGTACAAGGAGGCTACCCTTCAGCATTGGAGGACCATGAGAGACTTCCATGTCGGAAGGAGATATTCTCACATAGTAGCATGATGGTGGATGGCTTTGTCATGTTGAATTTAAAAGGGAGAAGTCATGGAGTGAGAACAGCCTTGTTACTAAGGCCCACAACGCGGTCACTTGAGAGCATGCTTCTATTGATGGGGTGCTCCAAAGGGAGTACGCACCCTCTCCTCTTGCAGATTTTTATGAGGGGATTCTCGTGGGAAGACTCACTCATGGACCTAACCTTCAGCTCACACATTATGCATGGTAAGAAATACATTTATATGCTTTTTGATTACTCTATTGAGTATTTGTACTTTCTCACCATATGTAAACAGTGCATTTCTCAACATGAGAGAAGGATTATTTCTAGGTTTCATGGCCACTTTAGGGCCAAATATTGTAATATTGGTAACCCACCTCTACATGAATTTGGGCAAGTGTTTTATTTCTTTTATTGTACATAGCTGGTATATATTGTAGCTTACTAATTTATAGTAGTTGAGCTAACATGCATAGCTACAAATTATTTGAAGGACAACTTGCCACTTGATGCTCTGAATCAACAGTTGAAAGGACTACGTTGCATCCACCAGAGAGACCATATGCATCATCCAAACTTGCACATAACCTTCAGCCATTTTCTGATTTGGATGCCATGTGGTGATGATGTTCCATTCATCTTGTATGGAATGGTTTGGGTTGACATGACTCATGATTTTGGAGGAAGGGTCCTTGGATACTCAAGCTTCTTCTTGCCATTGGAGGGCAATCATGTTGTAGCCCAAGATCAAAATACCCTCTACACTTATCATCAGTGGCAAGGAGGAAAACGTGGGATAGGCCCTCTTGCCTATCATGTTCATTTATTCAACCCACCTGCATTTCCGTAGCACAAGGTGGAGGAGATTTTTCATGAGTTACCATGTTGGAGGGTTACTCGCTTCATTTGGATGATAGCATGGGTGAGAGAGGCCCTCATTCACCATGTTGGTCATCGCTCCTACTTTGTGGAGGCCATGAGACATAAAAAAGGTTTCCATTCACACTTTCTACCTTTGATTGATGTAGACCATTTGGTTTTGCACTCTTGGGAGGAAGCATTGAATGACAGTTTATTTGCAGATTCTCTTGATGCAGTGATGGAGGCTATTGATGGGAGGCCACATGAGGAGGAGGGAAGAATTTTTCTCTCCTTATACATTTTCTTGAGGACAAGCAAATATTTTGGAGGGGAGGACTGTAATGTTCCCAAATTTTAGCCTCAAAGCTAAATGGAACATTAGAGTTTACAGTAGCTCTAGCCGGTGAATAAATGGGTATAAAAGCCCATAAGTCTCCTAAGGAGGATAAAAAAACTCCAAGTGTGAAAGCGAGACAATATTTCTAGCTTAATAAAACACCTCCATGTGTGAATAGGGATAAAATCAAGTTGGTTCAGTCCATCGTGACTAAGTCAACAACGCAGTTGTGGAGGAGGAGGAATCCAAGGAAGAATAATGTAATTTTGGAGGGAGATGTATCTGTTAGGTCCCTATATTACTAGTATAATCCTTTATTGTTGTTAGTGTAACCCCTTTATTGTTATTATTGTACCCTTGTAACCCCCATTTTGTTATTATTTTGCCCTTAAATTATTATTGTTAGGTCGGCTAGGATTACATTGTGGCCCACTAGGATTACATTATGGCCCCATGGACTCCTATATATAGAAAGGAGGTTTTGTAAATTGTATCATCCAAGATTTTTTCATTTATGTAATGTATTGGGGGTTTCCCCCTCGAAGTGGCTTATTTATAAGGCGTTTATGTCTCTTTTCTTCTATTTTTGGAGCTGGTTACACAACATTTGGTATCAGAGCTTTGGATTCTCGGGTTTCACTGCTCTAAACAGGTCATCGTGGCATTTTCACTATAACTTGTTTTATACGAAGGTTGAGAATCTGAAATTTTTAGGGTATGAAGATGAAGTCTTGAGGAAACTTTTCAAAAAATTTTAGAGCTTGGCTCGCAATATTTTCAGAGATATTATCTATGGAAGGTAGTGCTTTTGCAGGCTCCCGAATTTCATCTCAAGGAGGTGATCGTGGGAAAAGATTCATAAATCTCTCTCTCAGCATCAGATTGGAGTGCCATAAAAAGTGGTCATAAGTACATGGAATTTTGTTTCTTGGCTATCAATTTTAGAGTTGAAGGATGAAACAGTGACATGTGGTAAGTCGTACAAGTTCGCTCTACTGAACCAGTCGATAATTAGGCCATTGTGGGAGATTGGACACAACTTTGTCTTGGAGAATCGAAATTAGGTCAGACCTGTGGCATTCAGAAGAGAGTTTAGAGGGATACGTTGGTGCTAGAATTAAAATATTGAGGTGTTGCAATCATAGAGATAATCCAATTTCAATATCGAGCTCCTCAAAAGCAAGAAAAAGGTGTGTATTTTTTTTTTCTGAATTACATAAGTCTTGTTTGAAGAATCAATTTGAATTGATTCCAAGGGCATATTGTAGAAAAGATATCAGTGTTGGGTTCTAAAAGCTGCCCTGTAAAAATAATTCAACACCCATTGAGCCTTCAAAATGCTCTACAATGAATCATGAAGATGAAGAATTGCAACATGATCTATCAAAATTACAAGAGCAAGTGCACCAAACTTTGCTCTCACAAAGAGCAACAAAAAATGAAATGGAAGTTTTGAAGAAAGGTGTGGAATCGAAGATGGATGGTTTGAAGAAAGGCGTGGAAGCTAAGATGGATGTCATGGAAGATGGAATGGAAGCTAAGATGGATGACATGAAAGACAACATGGAAAACATGAAGAATGATCTAAAAGCAGACATGGAAGGTTTGCCAAAGTTGATACAAGAAATGTTTCCTAATGGTGAAAAGGTAGTAGAAGAACCTCATGATGAGAACAAAATAAATATTAATTGTGATTTCATGAACTCTAGTGTTGGTGGGAAGAACCACCATATTATAAAAATGGATATGAGGAAGTTTGACGGAAAGGATCCTGTAACATGGATACTACAAATGGAGCAATATTTTGATCTCCATAATGAGCAAAACACACAAAAGGTACACATTGCAACTTTACATTTAGAACAAAATACATTTGTATGGTATTGATGGCTTTGCTCTCGTAAAAAAATTTTCACTTGGTCAATTTTTACGAAGGAAATGATAGCACATTATGAGGATACAAAGAGCAACACCTTCTTTAGCCAATTGATAAATCTCAAACAAAATGGTTTAGTGGGGCAGCACATTGATGAATTCCAAAAGTTGAATATAAGGGTAACTGATATTCATAAGGAACACAATATTGATCTCTTCATAGGCATTTTAAAGGATAACATCCAACATGAAGTTCACGTTTTGGAACCTGATTCATTAGAGAAGGCATTCAGGTTGGCAAGAAAAGTTGAATGTAAAATTATGGCGACAAAAAAGCCTACCACTCAATTCTATAAAGAAGGAAGTGTTGCTACACCTAGATTTCCACAACCTACAAGGTTGACACCACAACAATTGGAAGAAAAAAGAGAAAAATGGATTTGCTACAGTTTGATAGCAAATACACTAAAGGTCATAAGTGTGCTGAGAAGAAATTATTTTACATAGATTGTGAAGAGGAAGAAGAAAATGAACAAGAAGAGGATATGCACCAGGAACCAACCCTAGAAGAGGAAGAAATGAAAAGAAGAATTACCACTCCTCAAAATATTAACATAGAATGACATATCAAGAAGAAAAAGGTAATAGTGTTGATTGACTCAGGTAGCACCCATAATTTTATTCATTGTAAGGTAGCCAAGGAATTAAATTGTTTCCTATACCCAACACTAGAATGTCAAGTGATGGTTGCAAATGGAGGAACAATAAATTGCTCTGGAAAATGCCATAATATCAAGCTAACCATGGGGGAATATGTATTGACTAGTCCAGTGCTTTCCATTCCTATGAGAGGTGATGATGTTGTACTAGGAGTACAATGGTTACAATCTTTGGGGATGGTAGCTTTTAATTTTCAAGAAATTTTATTGAATTTTTTTTCAGAAGGAAAGGAAGTTGAATTATGGGGTATTGTGGGGAAGCCAGGAAGGATAATAAGCTCTAATGTCATGACGAAGCTTCTAAAGAAAGGACAACGAGGCGTAATTGCACAATTATGCTCACTATAAGTTCCAACATCAAAATCATCTATTTTTGCAGATCTCCAACAAGTCTTGGACAATCATTCCAAGGTGTTTGAAACTCCCAAAGGACTCCCACCTATTCGTGATCATGATCATGCTACTCATTTGATTCTAAGAAGTGTTCCTCCAAACATCAGGCCTTATAGATATCCTTACGTCCAAAAGAGCGAAATTGAACGTATCATTGCAGAAATGTTAGAGGCATGTATAATTCAACCTAGTCAAAGTTCTCTCTATGCTCTTGTAGTATTGGTACACAAGAAGGATGGATCATGGCGAATGTGTCTAGATTATACGGAGCTCAATAAGCTCACCATTAAGGATAAATTTCCCATTCCTGTGATTGATCAATTATTGGATGAATTACATGGAGAAATTTATTTTACCAAGTTGGATCTTCGTTCAGGATATCATCAAATTAGAATGAAGACTGAAGATATTCCAAAAAAAATATTTCGAACTCATGAGGGTCATTATGAATTTTTGGTCATGCCTTTTGGCCTTACCAATGCACCTTCTACATTTCAAGGGTTGATGAATTCCATTTTCAAATCCTTCCTTAGAAAATTTGTGCTAGTATTTTTTGATGATATACTAATCTATAGCAGGTCTTGGAAGGATCATGTTGAACATGTTGACAGGGTGCTCAAACTATTGCATGAGAAACAATTATATGCAAAAACATCCAAATGTTTCTTTGGAGTACAAGAGGTGGAATATCTGGGTCATATTGTATCTCACGAGGGTGTTAAAGTAGACCCTAACAAAACTAAATCCATTAAGGAATGGAAAGTCCCCACAACCATAAAGCAGTTGCGAGGATTTCTCGGGTTAACAGGGTATTATCGCAAGTTTGTTAAGAATTATGGGAGAATAGCAGCACCTCTAACAACATTATTGAAGAAAGATGCATTTTCATGGACTCCTGAAGCAAGTAAGGCCTTTGAACATCTTAAAGAGGCAATGTGCCTAGCACCGGTCTTAGCTACGCCAGACTTCACAAAAACCTTTATTGTGGAATGTGATGCCTCAGGAAATGGAATTGGTGCTGTTTTAATGCAGGAAGGAAGACCCATTGCTTTTAAAAGTCGTCCAATCAAAGGAAAGTATTTACAAAAACCTATTTATGAGAAGGAAATGTTAGCAATACTGCATGCACTAAAGAAATGGCGAACTTACCTAATGGGAAGACACTTCAAGGTAAACACTGATCATGATAGTCTTAAACACTTTTTGGAACAAAGACTATCTTCAGAAGAGCAGCAAAAATGGGTCACAAAGATGTTGGGTTATGACTTTGAAATAATCTACAAAAAGGGAAAGCTTAATGTTGTTGCAGATGCACTCTCAAGAAAGAATGAAGAGGTGGAAGCATTGCTTTGTGCCATTTCTATTATCCAACCAGATTGGATAGCCGAAGCAAGAGATGAATGGAAGAAGGACAAAGATGTATGGACACTCATTCAAAAGTTGCAGCAAGATCCTAGTACATCTGATACATTTAGTTGGAAAAATGATTCCTTGTGGTACAAAGATCACTTATATCTTTGTAAGAATTCCCAACTAAAACAAAATATTCTTCTGGAATTGCACACTTCTCCTTTAGGAGGACACTCAGGATTTTTAAAAACTTACCATAGGGTGAAGAAAGAATTTTCTTGGGATGGCCTTAAATTTGATATTCAAAAGTTTGTGGCAAAATGTTTGGTTTGCCAACAGAATAATGTTGAGACAATTAAGACCCCAATATTTCTACAACCTTTATCCATTCCAAGTCAATGTTGGGAGGAGATTTCAATGGATTTTATCACAGGTTTACCTAAGTCTGAAGGAAAGAGTGTCATCATGGTGGTAGTTGATAGACTTACCAAGTATGCACACTTTTGTGCATTATCTCATCCATTTAGAGCAAGTACAGCTGCTACTACATTTATGGACATAATTCAAAAGCTACATGGAAGCCCAAGGGTTATTGTGAGTGATAGAGATCCCATTTTTACTGGAAATTTTTGGACAGAGTTATTTTCTTGTTTGGGTTCTCAATTAGCTCATAGTTCATCTTATCATCCTCAATCTGATGGTCAAACTGAGATAGTAAATAAATTTTTGGAAGGATATCTTTGTTTTTTTGTATCTGATAAACAAACAAAATGGGTCAAGTGGTTACCTCTTGCTGAATGGTGGTATAACACTTCCTTCCATACTGCAGCAAAAATGACTCCATTTATGGTACTTTATGGATATCATCCACCAGGCAGAGATTGGGTATTTTTATGGCTACAACCATACAAACAAATGTCCCTCAAGCAAGCTAAGAAGGATAATAAATTATCGCCAAAGTACTATGGTCCTTACAAGGTGTTGTAAAAGATTGGTACTATGGCATACAAATTGGAGCTTCCTACTTCTTCGCGAGTACATCCAGTTTTCCATGTTTCATGCTTAAAGAAGGTTATAGGTGAAAATCTTCCAGTTCAAACAATATTTCCAGAACTTCATGAGGAAGGAAAAATCATATTGGAACCTGAAGAGGTCATGGAAAAAAGAACTCGACAACTACGAAATCGATCAATTTCAGAGTATCTCATCAAGTGGAAGAACTTACCCACTGAAGATTCTACATGGGAGGATGAGAATTTTATACAGAAGCACCCAGAGCTACTCAAGTGTTGAGGACAACACTTTTTGAAGGAGAGGGGCATGTTAGGTCCCTATATTACTAGTATAGTCCCTTATTGTTGTTAGTGTAACCCCCTTATTGTTATTATTGTACCCTTGTAACCCCCATTTTGTTATTATTGTGCCCTTAAATTATTATTGTTACGTTGGCTAGAATTACATTGTGGCCCACTAGGATTACATTATGGCCCCATGGACTCCTATATATAGAAAGGAGGTTTTGTAAATTGTATCATCCAATAATTTTTCATTTATGTAATGTATTAGAGGTTTCCCCCTCGAAGTGGCTTATTTCTAAGGCGTTGATATCTATTTTCTTCTACTTTTGGAGCTACTTACACAACAATATCTTTGGATAGAGATGACCCAATTGAGTGGGGAAAAGGGAAAGTAAAATCATTTCTTATTTAAGGAAGAGGATGGCAGCATTTTTATTCATGTTCGAGATCATTATTCTTGTCTTCCAAGACTTTTTGCTGCCTTTGTTGCTTAGCAGGGTTCCAGTGTTGTTTAGCACTAGGTGTTCCCGAGCGGGAATCCCACCTCTCTTCTTGAGGAGCCTCATTCAGAGAGTTTGTATTCATCATTCCAAATCATATTTTCAAGCCAAGCTTCATCCAACTTCATCAGCATAGTTTTTGACACAGATTGTGCAGTGTTGCTAGGTGCAATAGTGGAAGGGATTGGAATCTAGGTTTCTGAGCTAGCTTCTCTTTAGAGGAAGGTTTACTTCACTTGAGGGAGATGTTTGGAAATCTCCTAAGCTTATTTTATATCTGTGGTATCATACCACACATTTCCCATACATTCCAATGATGTTCTAGCTAGGGAATGCATTATTTTGGAGGCAGAATTCAGTGCATGGTCAAGTGGCTCCATTGTAGTGTTTTCTTGTGATTGAGAGGTTCATAATTTCATGCGAGGAATAAATTAAGGAATAAGAATTATATTAGTCATCATTCAGCCTTCTACACTCTTTTTCTTCAGTGTTGCAGTAATTATTCAGTAATTTTCTGAAAATCACATTTGTATGTAGAGTGTTTGGCAAGAAACCCTTGCCAGGTTCTCTTGTAATTTCTATAAGGAGAATAGATCTCAGTTCTAGAGAATTATTGATTAATACATGAGTAGATATATTTGATTCCTTATTTTTTGAGTTAAAAACCTCATAAGTTTGTGCAGTCCCTTTGTGCAGCAACTTTGGTAAAATGCATTTTTGGGGTTTTTGGTCATTCTAAGCTACAATAGTGTGGGAGGTCTGTTTAGTCCACCTACTTTGATTTTTTTTAGCTCTATTCTTGGATTTAGGTTTTATATTGACTATTATATAGGATCCAAGATTCATTATAACTATTTTATTGCATATGTTGTTGGAAATGCATTTTTAATGCATGATTCATGAGCTGTCCCGATTTTGGGATATTACATACACTTTTCACCTCTGCATCCATCTCCTTTATAATGATTGAACCCACTAAAGCCTTGGCCCTAATATCAACTACCTTGTCTTATATGGATAATATTCTCCAATTGGGACTACGCTATTGGACCAAATCAACCAAACAGTCTAGGTGCAATGTACACCTCCTCCATCATGTGTGCTTCATTTGCACATGATCCTCCATCATTTGATCATTAATGCTCAATGACCCTTTTTTTGACATCTTCAAGATCTTAGTTGACTAAATCAACCCTCCATGATATTTCTCATTAAATGTGACATGATCTCCAATCTAATTCACATTAGTAGTTGCTCAACTATCTGTTTTTACAGATCTAGGTTACATTAATCCATATTCACACATACAAAGTGGATATTTATTCTTATAAGGATTGTGGGTCCCTCCACCCTTTTATTTACTTAATTCATTAAGAAAATCAAGGACTCTAATATTCCAAATATTATGTGAAAATTTGGGAATATTACAGTCCCCCCCAGCAAAATGTTGCTTGTCCTCAAGCAACTCGAAAGGTAGATGCAAAGCCATATATTCCCCTCCAAATGACATCCACATAAGGAAGGTTTCCTCCATTTTCTGCAATATATTATGCATGTTTGGTTCCAAAGTTGTCTTTTAAAAACATAAATAATGACCTCCAACTGTTTTGTTAGATGTCCTCCTTCCATCATGAAGTACCAAGTTGCAACCATATGATGTCCAAAATCATCATCAATACATGAGGTGCATACAAGAAGGTGGTTCTCTTCACAAAGGAAAAGTTCCATCACATAATACAGATCTTCACCCCATTTGGATCCAAACTTCATCAT
Organism: Pinus albicaulis; assembly: GCA_034641835.2. Taxonomy (NCBI): domain Eukaryota; kingdom Viridiplantae; phylum Streptophyta; class Pinopsida; order Pinales; family Pinaceae; genus Pinus; species Pinus albicaulis. Next base: position 694,431,537 of record CM076581.1, read on the forward strand.
TCCAAAGTTATGCAAAAGAAAAAGGGAAGAAGTAATATGGGTAGACAAAGATGTCAAACCATATTCCCATAACAATAACCACTGGAGTAAGGACATTTGCTTCCGTCCTCCATCTCCTCCATGTAAGATGGAAAAGCCAAACTCCCCCATAAGTAATCCAAGCAACAAGAGATCTTGCTACTCTCTCTCCTCCTCATGTGCATCATGAAACAAAAGCATACTAATGGACATATGAGATGTCACATTAGCCCCATACAAAGAAACTTCATCAATGCACATCATGAGATCATTATGCCAAGTTTTACGCAATACAAAACACATAGACATAGGGGATGTCATGTGGTGGCCAAACTCTCTCAAGTGAAACCAAAATGAACATGCCTCCTTTTCCTACATACTATGATTGAGACACAAGGCATGAATCAGAAAATTAGGAGCTATTAGGTGGTATCCATACTCACCCAAGAGAAGGCAACACAGCCATGTCTCCTCCCTCATCTCATATGTGTTTTTCAAGTCATGGATTAGAAAAAATAGGTGCCTTTGGAGAGTGATATAAATATCTCAATGGAAACCAGCGTAACCAAGCATGCTAGCCCATACAAATCTGCAAGTGGTTTTGCAACTCCTTGCTTATCATCATCACCCATTCACTTGCATGTGGATGGTGAATGAGGTACTGCATAATCATGGCATCCTCCCTTTGTAGAGTGCCATCCTTCCCAAACTTTTGAAGAAGTTTTCATTTCTTGAAATGTTGAAATGCATCTCTAAGGAGATTTTCTATCCATCAAAGGCCCTCCAAAACCAAAGAATTTTTGGATTTAATACAAGTAGAAGTTTCTGTTTGAGCAGTGAGAGGCTCATTGAGAAAATTTCATCTCTGATGGAGAAAAGGTTTCTCATTTAAAGATGTCTACCATTTTTGATCTTTGCTTCCATTGCTTCATGAGTGAAGCTACCTCCAGAATTCTCCAAGAATTATGAAGCCCTTTCTTTGTCACAGCTACTAAGTCACAATGCTATAGATCTGCAGGGTGATACATGCACTGTCTCAAAGAAAGTTACAACACTGATCTCACAATCAGTATTGTAAATAGGATGATACTAATCTGATTTTCTGAAACTCTAAATCTCAACTCGAAGGGTTGAATGTATCTCAGCAATGATGAACAGGGATAGTTTTTAGTCTCCTTCTTGATTAGATCAAGGGTCCTCTGCACTGTGAAATATATTTTCTTCAAATTAGCATTTTTTTCTAACCCTTGGTTATGCATGGATCTTGAAGCAATATGTACTAAAATTTTATGCATACCTTGGATCAAATGATATGTGTGAACCTCTTGAAATAACACAAGAGTTCCTCCAACTGGAACAATAGTGTCTCCAACTGCCGGTAAGAGTGATGGCCTCTTTTCTTAAAGTGTACCAACGCTGGTATCCTCCTCCTCTTCCTCATGCACCTCCTGATACATGCATGGGAATCCATATGTCAAGAGCTCAAAAATACCTTGAAAATATCTAAGTGCCTTTCCTCTAGATACAAGTGCTTTTGCAACAGGTGGTGAAAGTAGTGACTTCTCCATATCAAACCTCTTCCTCAACTTGTGAAAGAAATATGAATACTTGGTCACCTTTTCATGCTCTAGGTGCCCAAACCATCAATAATTTTCTTCATCCAAAAGATGAAGTGATGCATTTTGAATAGCCTCCTCTTCAGCCATAGGATGTAGCTTGAAAAATGAATCTAACTCCCTCCTCCGAGCTTTGACATTGCTTGAGGAAGATCCATCAAATGTAGGCAAATAGAATCTATTATGCCTATTTCTGCTATTGCTGCTATAGTATCCTCTTTCTCCTCTAATCTGGAAGAATTTTTGGAGAGTTAGCTTCTCCTTGAAAGCTCTCGACTGTGCCTTGTACTCCTTAATATATAGACTAAGAGTCTCATGAATCTCAGGTTCATAACTTTCTTCACTCCTATACCTCTCACCTTCTTCAAAGAAAGTGGGCATAGTGGATCTATGAGGAGATATAAGATTCTCTGGTATTCTTTGCTACTGATAGGAAGTACTTCCCTCATCAGATATTCTTCATGGATCTTCTCTCTATTCCTCCTCCTTCATTTGATTGACCCCCTTGGAGACATCTTGCATGGATCTGAAGAAAGGAGTGACAGATCTCACATCCTCCATGATATATCTCATCTATTTGTTCTTGTTTCAATGTAAAAAGATGAAATATCCACAAGCTGAGCCAAATATCATGCTTTGATACCACTGTAATATCAAAAAAGGGGTAAATGTAGTAATACTTCACACAATATAAGAACTTATAGCAAGATAAAAAATAAATCTAAGTACAAATCAGAATATGTAGAAAGAGTTGAGCCATTTTATTATACTGGAGATGATTCAGTTACACAAGTACAAGATATAGGTAGATCTAGCCAAAAAGATGAGCTAGGATCACCCTAAGAACATACATCCAACAGGTATAGCGTAACTGAAGAGGCTCTGCAGCAAATACTCCATTGTCTCTTCAGTAAGACATAAACATGGAGTTTCTAGATGAAAAGAGAAATGTAGATCTACTCAAACTGGAGCTCTGATGATGCCAAGATTCAAGATCCACCCAATGTGATGGATTCCCAAGATAACCCAGAAAGGGTTTTCTAGATCTACAACTTTGGGAAAATCACCTCCCTAGGGTTTGATCCTTGATCTGCTGGGAAATGTAGATCTAAAGCTAGATCTAAAGAATATATCACTGAAATGTGTGATCATATCATATCTATTCTTGAAGGGCTGATCCCTTCCTCAGATATATGAGCTAGAAGCTCTAGATCTAGCTTTCTCAATCCTCCAAAGATGGTTGCAGCCGCTGTAACACAACTACCTCTGAAAACTGTGCTGTGAGGGAAAGAGAGGCCTTCTATCTACTAAAATATGCTACAATAAACTCCAGGATGATGGTGAGACTGATGGCAATGTAAAGGAACGATCCTCCACTAGATTGCTAGGTGAAGTACTAGCAACTTCCTTCCTCCTTTCAGATCTGCAAAATGGACAACGTTATTCTTGGAGAGAATACTGCTGCTAGGAGGTCAATAAAATTTGGCCTGATGCCAGATCTGAAATGTGGCTATGGGAGTGCTGAAATATAAGCCTAGGTGATGGGAATAATCCCTCACCTTGTTCTCCAGCAGAAGTACTGAAGACAACTTCCACCTTCCAAAGACATCTTCAGAAAGCTGCAGTTTTATGAATATGAATGTTCTACAGAAAGTAGAAAAAATAAATGGCACTTAAAGCCTAATGGATAATGAAGTACAAAAATCTTCCTTGGAGATTACTAAAATAAAGAGAAGGTATTCCCACTCGGGAACAAACTGTGCTAAAAAACACCAACAATCTCTGCTAAACAGCCCAAGAATGCAGTGGAATGTCACTTGGCGATTCTAGATCTAAAATATCATACATCAAAATAATCCAAGATAATTTTCACTTTTGCCTCCATCTCCTTTATAAATATTGAACCTCCTCAAGCCTTGGCCCTAATCTCAACTTCATTGTCTTGTATGGATAAGATTCTCCAAGTGGGACTGCTCTATTTGACCAAATCAACCAAACAGTCTAGGTGCAATGTACACCTCCTCCATCATGGGTGCTTCATTTGCACATGATCCTCCATAATTTTATCATTAATGCGCAATGAAATTTTGTTTGACATCTTCAAGATATTAGTTGACTAAATCAACCCTCCATGATCTTCCTCATTAAATGAGACATGATCTCCAATCTCATTCACATTACTAGTTTCTCAACTATCTCTTTTTGGAGATATAGGCTAGATTAATCCATATTCACACATACAAAGTGGATATTTACTCTTATTGAGGATTTTGGGTCCCTCCACCCTTTTATTTACTTAATTCATTAAGAAAATCAAGGAATCTAATATTCCAAATATGATGTGAAAATTTGGGAATATTACAGACATTCACCTCGTTCTCCTCCCATGAGTGAAAGTTATTCCTCCTCTTCTTACCATCCTCATAGAAATTTAGGAAATGCATATAAGAAACCTTTATTTAAATTAGATGTCAAATTTTATCTTCATATGTATACTACTGAAAGTACTGCAGAAAATCTTAATAGTTGGAATAGGCAGATTGAAGTCTACTGCAGGATTCAGTAGATTGAGGACGATGAGGCAAAGATCCTGTTGGCTTTCTTTCGACTAAATGACACCGCTCTTGTTCTTGAGAATGCAACAAGATGATGAGCTTAATGGAAAGAAGTCGCCTTCACTAAGTGGGCCCACGGGCTATTTTTGGCACAAAGTCTATTTTTAGACTATGTCTATTTTTAGACATATGGATCATGTTCTATGAGTTGCAGGATGCTACTTGTGGAGGGTTGGTCAAGTCGGAAAAAATAGATTGACTTCTATTTTTAGACATAGTGGGCGGAATCTATTTTTATATTTCCAGTCTAAAAATAGATATGTCAAATATTATTAGCTTTTAATAATATTTGGACTCTAAACATTATCTTATCCTCTTGGAGCACTTCAGTTAAGTGCACAGATGTGGCACAGCAGCTGACAGAAGGAATTATGATATTCCTGAGGGTTTAGTGGAGCTATTGCATGGAGACTTCAGTTAGAACTCATGTGACAGAGTTTGGTGTAGTTGATTGAGGAGTTAATGGAGTTGTGTTCAGTTTAACTCAGTTAAACATAGTTGAGCTAGTTGTATCTAGTCTAACTGATTGATACACTAGTGAGAGTGGTGTGAATTAATTATTAATTAATTCACTAATTATTAACTCATAAATCAACTAAAGAATACATCAGTTAAATTTAGTGCATGGACAATTTCACTGGAGACCAGTGAAGAGGTAGGTGAAAGAGCAGTGTGACTATCAGTTGTGACTATACTGGTGCATGATTTTTCACCACACATTGATGGAGATGCCAATGAGGATTGTGCAGTACACACCAGGTGGATTCGAACTTAGTCAGGGTCATTATTCATCTTGGATTGCGTAGTAGAGGTAGGCTAACAGGTGGAGCAGATTGGAGCATGTGTTTTGTTAGATCTGAGCTTGTGTAGTGTGTAACAATTGGAGATTGTACTGAGAGCTTGTGAGGAGTTTGTACAATTATTGTTACATGATCTCTATCATTATAATATATAGATAGTTGGGGGTTTTCAGCTTTAAGATTTTCCATAAATACTGTGTTTATATGTGTGATTGTTTATGGTTTTAATGTGCACATGCGATTGTTTATATTTCCGCAATTAATGATCAATAGTAGAAGAGGTTATGTATTATGCATGAAGATCAAATAGTGTGTGATCAGGATAATATCGGTGAATAATTTAACAACCATTCAAATTTCTACATGGTATCAAAGTGATATTGATCATTGGAGCAATTGCAAAACATTGAAGCGGTTGAGTTTTGTGCTGGTGGAATTCGAATTTGCAGCAGTGTTTTCTTGGTGTCGAAGTTGAGATGTCTTTCAACGGATTGCGATTGGAGTATGCCCTTGAGGGCAACTCGAATTATATTGCATGGAAGGACAGGATGGAGGCGGTGCTGGATGACAATGGGTTGAAGGAGTTCATAGATGCTGAAGTCCCAAAGCCTACTTCTACTGATGCTGCCGTACTTGACGCATGGAAAAAGAAGACAACAAAGTGTCGAAGGATTCTGTTGGAGGGCGTGAAGGATCACATAGTGTCTAGCCTTCATGGTAAGGCTTCTCCATTCTTGATGTGGAAATCCTTGACAGATTTATTCCAAAGCAAGAGCGACCAGAGGAAGTTGGCGCTCAAGGATAAACTTAGAAACATAAAGATGGAGAAAGGCGACAGTATGCCCAAGTACCTCACGAAGTTCACCCAATGCAGGGATGAGCTGGGAAGTGTGGGGGTGACTATAGATGATGAGGAATTGGTGAGATTGGCTCTCCTTGGGCTTCTGAAGAGTTGGAATTCCTATCAGGACTCTGTCAATGGTCGAGAGAAATTGCCAGGATGGGAGCGACTTTGGTCGGATCTTGTGCAAGAGGAGATAAGGCAGAGTACGAGGGATGGATCTTCATCAAAGAAATCTAATGAAGAGAATTTCACTTTGGCTGCCAAAGCAAAGAAGGAGAAGAATAAGAAAGCTTCTCAATTCGGTGAGAAAGGCAAGAAGCAGGACATGTCCAAGGTGAAGTGCTTTCACTGTCACCAACATGGACATGATGCCACAAATTGTCCGCAAAAGAAGAAAAATAAGCAGGCTACTGGATCTGCAGCTGGAGAGGCCTTAGCCTCACAATTTGAGCTAGATTTTTCACTGATCACATGCTTGGTCTCAATAATGATGGGTTCAGTGTGGTTTCTAGATAGTGGTGCCTCTTTTCACATGACAGGAGATCGAGATTTGTTTACTGATCTGGATGAGAAAGATCTTGGAGTGCACATCGAGATGGGCGATGATGGTAGATACAGTGCGACCAATATCGATAACATTTCCTTTGAGAGGGAGTCTGGTAAACCCTTCATATTGAAGGAAGTGATGCATGTTCTAGGATTCAAGAAGAATCTTATCTCTGTGGCGATGTTAGAAGACAAGGATATGATGTTGTCTTTAGCGAAGGAGAGGATTTCCTGTGCAGTAAGGCAACTGGTGAGACCCGGAGGATAGGGGTTCGAGTTAAGAACCTTTATCAATTGCAGGTAGTTGGCTGCGTAGCAATGGCAGGCAGGGCAGAAGGAGTAGTGAGCTGGGATGATGGTGAGTTGTGGCACAGGAGATTGGGCCACCTTCACCATGGAGCTTTGAAGATACTACAGCAGATTTCTACTAGGCTTCCTAAGGGTACTCTTGCGCAGTCAGATTAGTGCAAGGGATGTACATTGGGAAAATTTGTGAAAGCCACATTTCACGAGAAGGATAGTTGTGCCACGACGATCCTTGAGAGAATTCACACATACGTGTGTGGACCTTTCTCAATAGCTTCGACAGCAAAGCACAAGTATTATGTGATCTTTGTTGATGATTTTTCTCAGAAGTGTTGGATCTTCTTCATGTAGAAGAAGAGCGAGACATACTCAAAGTTCTGTGAGTTCAAGGCACTGGTTGAGAAAGAATCGGGGAAGAAAGTGAAGGCTCTTAGGAGCGACAATGGTGGTGAATTCATCTCTGGCGAATTCAAGGAATTTTTCAGCCCAGAAGGAATTCAAAGAGAGCTCATACCACCTCATAACCCACAGCAGAACGGGGTTGCTGAGCGGAAGAACAGAATGATCATAGGTGCTGCACGAGCGATGTTGCATGATCAGGGCCTTCCCATACACTTGTGGGGTAAGGCATGAAATACTGCAGTATATGTGTAGAACCATTGTCCTCACAAGATACTTGGCATGAGTACACCCGAGGAGGTGTTTTCTGATAAGAAGCCTGATATTTCCCATTTGAGGATTTTTGGTTCACCTGTTTACATTCATGTGACAAAGGATGCCAGGAAGAAGCTGGAGCCAACCGTAGAGGTTGGGATATTTGTGTGGTACACTGATACGCCCCACAAATATTGTGTTTATTTTCAAGACAATCACAAGACTGTTGTGCGATGGGATATCAAATTTTAGGAGGAGAAAGCCATGAAGTGTTCACTTGAGAGGGAGCCACACTTACATGCATATGAGGAGCTATTAGTTCCTAAGGATGAGCCTTAGGATGTGGATCAGCCACAAGAGGAGGTTCATGGAGTGGAAGAGACCACTCAGGCAACATCAACCATCGGAGGGTGGAAATGCACTATAGAAGCAGAGCGACTGGCTCAAGATGCAGAGAAGGTTGTAGGAGCACCTATAGCACATCGTAGACAGAGAGAGTCACCTGATTGGTACAATGGATACATGGCTCTTGTGAGCAAGTGTATCGTGATAGAGCCATCCTCTTTCGAAGAAGCTGTGGAGGATCCCACATGGGTATATGCCATGGTGGAAGTGTATGATTCAATTATCTGAGACAGTGCATGGGAGATTTTCCTAAGGCCGGAAGGGAAATTAGTGGTGGGTTCGAGATGGATCTACAAAGTGACACAGGCAGCGGATGGGAGTGTGGAAAATTACTAGGCAAGATTTGTTTCCTGATGCTTTTCATAGATTGAGGGGATCGATTATGAGGAGACCTTTGCACCTGTCACAAGGTATTCTTCCATACGGACGATTCTTGCTCTCTTAGTGCGGATGGAGTGGCACATTCATTAGATGGATGTGAAGACTACATTCCTCAACAGATTCATTGAGGAGGAGGTATACATAGAGCAGCCTGAAGGTTTCGATATCTTCAACAGTGAATCACATGTGTGCAGGCTCAAGAGAGCGCTGTATGGGTTGAAACAAGCACCTCGTGCTTGGTACACACGGATAGACAGTTATTTCATTGGGCTTGGATTCTCTAAGAGTGAGGCGGATACTAACCTATACTAGATTGTGGTGGAGGGTAAGTTTCTGATCATTGTACTTTATGTAGATGATTTAATTTTGACAGGTGATGAGATGTTGATACTCTGATGTAAGGATTATCTTGCAAAAGAGTTTGAGATGAAGGACTTGGGCCTCCTTCATTATTTCTTGAGAGTTTAAGTCATAAACTGTTTGTTTCTCAGGGTAAGTATGCCCAAGAGATACTAGAGAAGTTCAACATGCATGGCTACAAGCTTGTTGATACTCTTCTTCCTGGTGGATGGAGGAAGGAGGAAGCTACTTCAACGGAGGTAGTGGATGCCACTGTTTATCGATAGTTGGTGGGGTCGCTTATGTATCTGATCAATACACAACTCGACATATGCTATGTTGTTAACCAGCTTTCAGAAGCTATGGTTAAGCCAACCAAGCTCTTATGGAAGGTAGGAAATCATGTATTGAGATATCTCAGAGGAACATCGGGATATGGATTATGGTACAGATATTTGAATGAGGTGAAGCTATGTGGCTTCACGGATGCAGATTGGGCAGGGAGCCCAACGGACATAAAGAGCACATTTGGAGGGATTTTTAGTATCAGGTCAACAACAATTTCTTGGTACAACAGGAAGTAGAGATCCGTGGCACTTAGTTCAGTAGAGGCCGAGTATATGGCAGCAATTTTAATTGCATGCGAGGCTATATGGATGAGGAAGATCCTGGTCGGGTTTTTTGGTTCACACTTGGATCATACTGTGATTTATTGTGATAATCAGAGTTGCATCAAAATCTTGGTTAATCCAGTATTTCATGATAGATCTAAACACATTGACATCTGGTATCATCGTATTAGATATTGTGTGCAACGGAAGGTCATGTTACTTTCATACATTCCTACGGAGGATAAGGATGTTGATATCTTGACGAAGGCGCTCACCAGGAGAAAATTTGAATAACACAGAGGCAGGATAGGGGTTGCAGATAATACATATCTTGTTGAGAGGGAGTGTTGAGAATGCAACAAGATGATGAGTTTAGTGGAAATAAGTCGCCTTCACTAAGTGGGCCCACAGGCTATTTTTGGTGCAAAGTCTATTTTTAGACTATGTCTATTTTTAGACATATGGATCATGTGCTATGAGTTGGAGGATGCTATTTGTGAATGGTTGGTCAAGTCGGAAAAAATATATGGGCTTCTATTTTTAGACATATTGGGCAGAATCTATTTTTAGATTGCCAGTCTAAAAATAGATATGTCGAATATTATTAGCTCTTAATAATATTTGGACTCTAAACATTATATTATCCTCTTGGAGCACTTTAGTTAAGTGCACAAATGTGGGACAACAGCTGACAGAAGGAATTACGCTATTCCTAAGGGTTTAGTGGAGCTATTGCATGGAGACTTCAGTTAGAACTCATGTGATAGAGTTTGGTGGAGTTTATTGAGGAGTTAGTGGAGTTGTGTTCAGTTTAACTCAGTTAAACATAGTTGAGCTAGTTGTATCTAGTCTAATTGATTGATACACTAGTGAGAGTGGTGTGAATTAATTATTAATTAATTCACTAATTATTAACTCATAAATCAACTAAAGAATACATCAGTTAACTTCAGTGCATGGATAGTTTCAGTGGCGACCAGTGGAGATGTAGGTGAAAGAGAAAGTGTGACTATTAGTTGTGACTATACTGGTGCATGAGTTTGCACCACACATTGATGGAGATGCCAATGAGGATTGCGCAGTGCATACCAAGTGGATTCGAACTCAGTTAGGGCCAATATTCATCTTGGATTGCGCAGTGGAGGCAAGCTAACAGGTGGAGCAGATTGGAGCATGTGTTTTGCTAGATCTGAGCTTCTGTAGTGTGTAGCAATTGGAGATTGTATTGAGAGCTTGTGAGAAATTTGTACAATGATTATTACATGATCTCTATTACATGTAATATACATATAGTTTGGGGTTTTTAGCTTTAAGCTTTCCCATTACATACTGTGTTCACATGTGTGATTGTTTGTTGTTTTAATGTGCGCATGCGATTGTTTATATTTCCACAATTAATGATAAATGGTAGAAGAGATTATGTATTATGCATGAAGCTCAAATAGTGTGTGATCAGGATAATCTCAGTGAATAATATAATAGTTATTCAAATTTCTACACTTGTCTAGTGGGAGAGAAAATTGCAAGGCCGCCAAAATTTAGGTAACCTTCTGTCCTCATGGTTAAATTTTGTTTCTGCATTGAGAAATCAATTTTACCCCTTGGGTTATAAGTAAAATGCATTAATGGAGTGGCAAGACATAAAGAAAAGTAGAGGTAAAAATGTATAATAATTCATTGAAGAAATTAGAAAACGTGCATTAAATTTAGACATTCCATTAGATTCACTAGACATTGTGACCAAGTATACTAGTTCTCTGCATAATTACATAAGACATTCTTATTATTGTTTGAGCCTCCTATCATTGAGGAGGTCAGTGTGAAGGCCATGCATCTAGAAATTAGGGGAACACATGAACAAAGTGGTCACCCAAAAAGGGCCGCAACAACCAAGAGAAGGGGAGAAAAACCCTCTTGCACACATTGTGAGAAAGAGGTACATGGAAAATAAAATTGCTAGAACTTGCACCCTAAGTTGATACCTGAGAGGAATGAAAAAATGGGGAAGCAGAAAACTGCTACCACCAGTTCTAAAAACCAAGATTTTGAATTAGAGGAAGATGGGAAGGTCATAGTAGCAGGATTTGCATGAGGTAGACCAATTGACCTGAGGTTTATTCTGGTGATGAAATGAAGTTTGCAGCATTTGGGATCATAGAAAGGGGACCCATAGACTTGGGTTCCAATTCATGTGATGAAACAAAAATTTCAATAGACATGGTACCAAAGATGAAAAGGAAACTCTGTGCAGCAGGAATCTAAGAACTTGAGGAGATCAACCGAAGCATCCAAGCAAATAATACTGAGTTAAGGAGGCTTATATAGGAAAAAAATTAATAAAAACATAGGTTAATACACTAGTTGCAAGCTAAGGATGAGGCCTTGGAAAAGTTGCGACATAACGAACCCAAGGTAAAAAGAGACCCTTCGATTTCATGTACTTCTCATGATGATGAACTCGCTTCTTTTGAAAAACATACTATGGGGATTGTATCCAAAATGTTGGAGAAGATGGGGTATCATGGAAAGGGCCTTGAAATTAATGGCCAAGGAACATAAACCCCATTGAAATCGAGTATTTTTCGCATCATGCAGGACTTGGATACACTAGGAAGGAAGTTGGAAAAATATCTGACATAGCTAGTGACCGGTCGGCGATAGATGATGAAATTGATTCCTCATATTCCAATGACAGTGAGGGTTCCATGAACACTTATCCAAAGAACACCTGAGAAAAGCACTCCAAGACAATCCAGAAATTTTGGAGGAAAAACAATCGTTGTAGTCGTTGCAATGAAGTGGGACACCAACAAGCCACATGTCCAATGATCCATGCCCCGAAAGCATAGATAGAGAATCTGAAAGGTGAAATGATTCAACCATATGCTGCAAATACTTAATGTGCAGACCCAAAACTTAATCTGCCAAATCCCAAGGTTTATTTTAACATAAAGTGTGGCTTAACTTTTAAACACACCCCACATACTTTCATTAGATCTCTTATGCATATTTATGAATCCATTTTCAATTATCGAAAACAAATATGTTGCATTTTAGATTAAAACCCAAATACCTTACCTCATCACCCTTTTCCTCATTTTGATGTGACAAATACATGTTTACCAACCTTCTCCACATTTTCTTATCACCATATCATAAATTTAAGATTCATTGCAAATCGACCCATTGCAATATCGCAAATTTAGGATTTATTGCAAATCGGCCCATCACAATATCACAAATTTAAAAAATTAACCTCATTGCTCATCGCACATAAAATATATTTCAATATTTTTGATTTTGCGATTTTTCAAATCACAGCGAATGCCTTATTGCATGTCACACATTTTAACAAATAACAATAACAAGGTTCTTTCACCTGATTATGATATGCGAAGAAAATCTTCAGACGACACATGGCTCCTTATCCTAGTCTCGAGATCATCTGACAGCCTCATTGCTCCAGTTGCAATATGGATTTTTGACCGTCCATGTTCCATTCTAATTATGTGATGTAATCTTGACCGTTCACCTTCCAGTTCATTTCTGTGATAGGATCTTAACAATCCATCACTCTTGCTTGATATCTGTGATATGATCTCATCCATCCATCTGACCTGCTTAATTTCTGCAATCTAACCTCAATCATCCATTCCACCTTCATTCTTTTGTTTATTCTCTAAGAGTGATATGATTCCACTATGGCCTAACTATGACATGTTTCAATCGAATGCCTGTCGATACTCTGTTTCACCCAGTAGTCCAATTCTTCGTTGGAATTTCTTTGATTTTCTTTAATTTCTCAGTTTTTGAGACACCATCCACGAGTTCAACTGATAAATCCTTGAAGGATCTAACCAAATTTTGATCTGGCCAAAAGCATGCAATTCAACTTGTGTTCAACCTGGACTTCGGTGAACCTATTTCTCCATCACGACTCTAATGCAGGATGCAAGAGACTAACATAAAATAGAAACCACATTTTACAGGATTAAGAGCCACATAAATTCAACCCCAAAATGTAACTCATAGAGTTTCATTATTTAGATCATTTGATCATAGAGTAGATCAATTATCTTGATTGATCTCATCTCTGGCTCAGGGATTCGAATAGAAATTGTGTTAAAAAAGTTTCCTTACTACTTCCAAACCGATAGACCAAGCTTTATTGATCCAGAATATAACTTTTCTCATGGATTATAACGGGAATTAATATCACATGTAAAAAATAATATGAAGAGGTCTAATTCCCACACAAAAATAGAGAATTTTCATTAAATAGGACAAACATACATAAGTTATACAAAGCTTCCACATAGTCTGTGTAGGCCTAATCTCATTTCTTTGGCCCTTTTAAGTCTTCAGCCTTAGATGGCCTTTGCACACTTCCTATCACACCAACCTCACTCTATCTACTTCCTATATAATCCCCCTTGGAATGCCTTCAAGGCATATCATATTTACAATGAAAGGATTCTTAACTAATTTCAGTTCAGATCCTGTAAAATATCCTCACCAAACTCCTAAAATCCCTAACTCAATCTCCAAGAGACATTTCAGCTCCATGAAATATCCATGAAACTTGTAACACCAAATATCTCAAATATTATCACAAATTTTAGAACAATCACAAATTAATCATCATTTTAATAAGTTAAACATTTTGGAATCTCTCCCTTCATGAAATAAACCTTCCCCTTAGGTTTCTTCAAAAAATGAATCTCTGCCTTTTTTAACATTCGCTCTCTATTCTTTGGCTTCTGCACTTCTACTCCCTTTCTTCTTCTTATGACTGTATGGCTACTACAATTCCCTTGTCTGTTGCTACCTACATATACACATCAGTATTCATCAAATTCACCACTTAACAAGGCCTTTTTTCCATGGTCTTATCTTTTTATCACTCTTCTCTTAGATGGAATGATCTCGAGTTGTACTTCTCCTCAGTCTTCAGGTACCTTCTCCTAAATCTCCTCTACAATTCACTACACTCTTATGAAATTCCACTACTGAGCATTCATCTCTGCACTAAACATTTGATATCCATGTACAGGTTTCACTTATGCTACCTGAAAGAGCATTACAGGCTCTACCCCTAATTTAAATATCTCCCTGTCTGAATATTTTTGTATTATTTCCACTGTCGTAGTCTTATTTAAACCTCTAGCATATAAAAATGCTCATCCCTCAATTTCAAAATGAGCTAAATTGAGCCTCCTTGATCATACTTTAGAGAAAAACCAGCTCTCATATCAAAAATTATGCAACCATATGGCCCAAAATAGTCAATGTGCAGACCCAAAAATTAGTCTGCCCACATCCCAAGATTTACTCTAACATAAAGTGTGCTTTAAATTTTAAACACTCGCCACATACTTTCTTTAGATATCTTATGGATCTTTTTTAATCCATTTTCAATTATCAAAACCAAATATGTGGCATTTCGTGTAGAAATTTTCCGAATAATGAAGTTTATTCGCTGCGATTAACCTGATCATACATCAATTCGAATTGCATGCATAACACATAATCGCTTCTACCATTAATCGTCACATGCGGAAAATAAAACAAAGCGACAGAACATTAAATCACACACATAGAACGCAGCATGTACAGGGAAAGCTTATAGCTGAAAACCCCCAGCTATATGTATCATATAATGGATGAGAAACATTCAGCAATACATAATACAATAATCCTCACAAGTACTCAGTACTATCTCATATGCTGAACAGAAAACTAGCTAGATCTGAAACTAGTCACAGGTTCAAATCCTTCTGCTGCTCTGCCTGCCTCTACTGCGTAATCCAAAAAGTGAATATATCTGAATGGAATTAGAATTCACCTAGTTGGTACAACGCAATCATCATTGGCATCATCATCCCACTGATTGTGCAAATCTCATGCACAACTAATGTACAACTGCTGTCAGTCTCACCCTTTCATCTACCTCTTCCACTGGTCTTTCACTGAACTGTCCATGCACTGAGTTAACTGATGTGTTCTTTTAGTTGAATAATAAGTTAATATCAGTGAATTAATTAATAATTAATTCACCCAACTCATCTCTAGCATAATCACAAGTTAAACTGATCATAACTAGTTAAACTAGTTAACCGGAACACAATCTCCATTAACTCCTCAATCAACTCCACCAAAACTCCACCACATGAGTCTAACTGAAGTCAACCATGCAAAAGCTCAACTAACCCATAGGAAATTCGAATTTCCTTATGTCAGCTGCATGCCCCACCTCCGGGGGTCAAACTGAAGTGCTCCAAGAGGATAAACTGAAGTTTATAGTCCAAATATTATTAAGGGAAAATAATATTTGACTGTTCTATTTTTAGCCCGGCAGTCTAAAAATAGAAACCTCCTGAATGTCTAAAAATATAGGTCCATCTATTTTTACCACCATGAAAAATCATCCAAGAATAGCATACTGCAGCTCCCGGTCCATGATCCATATGTCTAAAAATAGACATAGTCTAAAAATAGACTTTTCGACAAAAATCACATGTGTGGTCCCCACCTAGTTTAGGTGATCACTTTCCAACTAGGATCAGGAAAGATGTTTCAGGAGGCCTCCTTCACTGTTTCTTGTTGCCATTTTCAACACTTCCTCTCAACAAGAAAGGACTGTCTTTGCATGCGACATGCAACTCCATGCATTCGCCCTGCAACCTTCACAAGCGCCATGCAACTCCATGCATGCGACATGCAACTCCATGCATTCGCCATGCACCCTTTGCATGCGCCATGCAAACTCATGCATGCACCATGAAACTCCATGCATGTGCCATGCACCCTTTGCATGCGCCATGCAAACTCATGCATCTGCTTTGCAACTCCTCTGAAACTGAATAAGCTCCAAACAACTCAATCAGTCTGATGCATCTAGCATCTATCATCAAAGTCTTCGACCTCTGCTTAGCTACTGCACATGTCATCAGGAACCACTGCGCTGTTGAACTCTTGCACCCATGCACTCTTTCACTTGCTGTCAACTCTGATCCATGCTCCAGTATCCGACACTGTCACTTTGATCTGCCTGCATCATCTGCAACTGATCATGCTACTACTGTGCTGTGGGCACCTCGTAGCCAGGTTCAATCCATGAGATCCACACCATCTCATGAATCCTGCCCAGAAATCTCCTCTTGGGATTAATCATGCATGTCGCCCCACCTTACACCTGGTGGTATAGCTGCATGCACTCCCTCTGCCCGTCTGGCACGAAATTTCTCTGCATGAGTGGTCTCTTCCACTCGATGATCCTCTTGTGGCTGCTCCACACTCCGAGGTTCACTATCACCTGCATACAAAAATTTCTCAAGCTTCAGTTGCATGTCTTTCTCGCCTGCATGCAACACTTGCTCCCTTTCAAGCTTCAGTTGCATGTCATCCTTCCGCTTCCCAACAGTAGGAAGCTCCGTAGACATCCCATCTACTTCAAGTCTGTAGAGATTCTTGGCTCGAATCCCAACCTTCTTGACTTGTCCCGTTGCCTTGTGCCGAAGGAACACCTTTCCTTCTCTGAAGACAACTTCATACCCTTTATCCTCTAACATTGCGACTGAGATCAGATTCTTTGTTAGACCTGGTACATACAATACATCTAGTAAAAGAATGAGTTTACCTGACTCCCTCTGAAAGGTTATGGTACCAATGCCGGTCGCATTGTATCGTCCACCGTCGCCCAACTCAACATGCATCTGGAGACCTTTCTCCACCAAGCCACTGAAAAGATTTGCATCTCCCATCATGTGAAAGGAAGCACCACTATCAATATACCACCCCGATCCCAATGCACTAGACATAATGCATGCGATCAATGAGAAGTCCAGCTCAAATTGCGAGGCAAGAGCCTCACCAGCTGTAGATCCAGCAGCCTGCTTGTTCTTCTTCTTCTTGGGGAAATTCGTGGCGTAATGTCCATGATCGTGACAGTGAAAACACTTCACTTTGGACATGTCATGCTCTTTGCCATTCGCACCGGATTGAGAAGCCTTCTCCTTGCCCTTCCCCTTCCTTGCTTTGGCATCCAAAGCGCAGTCTTCTTCATCAGCTCCCTTTGACGAAGAACCATCTCTGGTATTTCGCCAGATCTCCTCTTGCACGAGATCAGACCACAGTCTTTCCCATCTCGGCAACTTTTCCCGACCATTGACACTATCTTGATATGCATGCCAACTCTTCGGCAAACCAAGAAGAGCCAAACTCACCAGATCCTCATCCTCCACCGTCACACCAACACTTCCCAGCTCATCCCGACATTGGGTGAACCTCGTGAGGTACTTCAGCATACTTTCCCTCTTCTCACACTTGATGTTCCTAAGTCTATCTTTGAGTGCCAGCTTCCTCTGATCGCTCTTGCTTTGGTACAGATCCATCAAGGCTTTCCACATCAAATATGGAGAAGCCTTCCCGTGCAAACTGGATACAATGTGATCCTTTACGCCCTCCAACAGGATCCTTCGACATTTTGCTTGTTTCTTTTGCCATGCTTCCACAACAGCAGCATCAGTAGAAGTAGGCTTTGGAATCTCTTTCTCCAGGAATTCCAACAGCCCATTATCATCCAATACAGCCTCCATGCAGTCCTTCCATGCAACATAATTCGAACTTCCATCAAGAGAATATTCGAGTCACAAACCGTTGAAAGACATTTTTGCCTCGGCACCAAGAACACAAATCTGCAAATTCGAATTTCACCCAGAGCTGATAAACTTGATTGCTTCCGATCTACACTTGAGAGCTAATTATTTCCAAACCAGAGATTGACTGCATGGGCATTCACCAGATCTTTCACCTTACAAAGAAGGATGAATATTCCGGAGGCTACCTGGCCCGCATGCAGGCTCTGTCCGAGGAAATAATAAACAATCACCGTAATAGATCTCGACGATTAACTTGGCTCCGATACCATGTAGAAATTTTCTGAATAATGAAGTTTATTCACTGTGATTAACCTGATCATACATCAATTCGAATTGCATGCATAACACATAATCGCTTCTACCATTAATCGTCACATGCGGAAAATAAAACAAAGCGACAGAACATTAAATCACACACATAGAACGCAACATGTACGGGGAAATATTATAGCTGAAAACCCCCAGCTATATGTATCATATAATGGATGAGAAACATTCAGCAATACATAATACAATACTCCTCACAAGTACTCAGTACTATCTCATATGCTGAACACAAAACTAGTTAGATCTGAAACTAGTCACAGGTTCAAATCCTTCTGCTGCTCTGCCTGCCTCTACTGCGTAATCCAAAAAGCGAATATATCTGAATGGAATTCGAATTCACCTAGTTGGTACAATGCAATCATCATTGGCATCATCATCCCACTGATTGTGCAAATCTCATGCACAACTAATGTACAACTGTTGTCAGTCTCACCCTTTCATCTACCTCTTCCACTGGTCTTTCACGGAACTGTCCATGCACTGAGTTAACTGATGTGTTCTTTTAGTTTAATAATGAGTTAATATCAGTGAATTAATTAATAATTAATTCACCCAACTCATCTCTAGCATAATCACAAGTTAAACTGATCATAACTAGTTAAACTAGTTAACCGGAACACAATCTCCATTAACTCCTCAATCAACTCTACCAAAACTCTGCCACATGAGTCTAACTGAAGTCAACCATGCAATAGCTCAACTAACCCATAGGAAATTCGAATTTCCTTATGTCAGCTGCATGCCCCACCTCCGGGGGTCAAACTGAAGTGCTCCAAGATGATAAACTGAAGTTTATAGTCCAAATATTATTAAGGGTAAATAATATTTGACTGTTCTATTTTTAGCCTGGCAGTCTAAAAATAGAAACCACCTGAATGTCTAAAAATATAGGTCCATATATTTTTACCAACATGACCAATCATCCAAGAATAGCATACTGCAACTCCCGGTCCATGATCCATATGTCTAAAAATAGACATAGTCTAAAAATAGACTTTTCGACAAAAATCACATGTGTGGTCCCCACCTAGTTTAGGTGATCACTTTCCAACTAGGATCAGGAAAGATGTTTCAGGAGGCCTCCTTCACTGTTTCTTGTTGCCATTTTCAACATTTCAGATTAAAACCCAAATACCTTACCTCATCACCTTTTTCCTCTTTCACACGTGACTGATACATGTATACCAACCTTCTCCATGTTTACTTATCACCATATTCCAAATTTGAGCTTCATCGCAAATCCACCAATCACAATATCGCAAATTTAGGATTATCATAAATTAGCACATCGCAATATTGTAAATTTAAAACTTTAACCTCATCGCGCATCGCACATAACATATATTGCAATGTTTGTGATTTTTTTATTTTGAAAATCACAACGAATACCTTATCACATGCTGCAAATTCTAACAAATAGCAATAACAAGGTTCTTTCACCCGATTACGATATTGAAATAAAATCCTCAGGCGAGACCTGGCTCCTTATCGCAGTCTCTAGATCCTTTCAAAACCTCTCTACTGCAGTTGTGATATGGCTTTGCGACCATCCATCTTCCACTATAATTCTACAATGCGATCTTGACCACTCACCTTCCACTTCATTTCTGTGATAGGATCTTAACCATCCATCGCTCTCACTTTAGATTTGTGATATGATCTCATCTGTCCATCCGACCTGCTTCATTTTTTTGATATAATGTCGACCATCCATTCCACCTTCATGATTTTGTTTATTCTCTAAGACTGACAGGCTTCCACTGTGACCTAACTATGGCTTCTTTCCATAAAAGGCCTGTTGATACTCTGTTTCACCTAGCACTCCAATTCTTCGCGAGACTTTCTTTGATTTTCTTCAATTTATTTGCTTCGGAGACATGATCCACAAGTGAACCTGATAAATACTTGAAGGATATAACCAAATTTTGATTTGGACAAAAGAATGCAATTTAACTTGTGTTCAACCTAGAATTTATGCAAGTTGTTTCTCTGTCATGACTCTAATACGAGATGAGAGAGACTAACATAAAATAGAAACCACATTTTACAGGATTAACAACCATAGAAATTCAACCCCAAAACGTAACTCATAGAGGTTAGTTATGTATGTCATTTTATCATAGAATAGATCAATTATCTTAATCGATCTTGTCTCTGGATCAGGGATTCCAACTACAAATTCAATAAAAATGTTTCCTTACTACTGCCAAAACTATAGACAAAGCTTTATTCATAAAAAATGTAACCTTTCTCACAGATTATAACAAGAATTAACATCACATGTAAAACCTAATATCAAGAGGTCTAATTCCTACACACAAATAAAGAAAATTCAATAAATCTCACAAACATACATAAGTTATACAAGTTTCCACATAGCCTATGTAGGCATGATATCATTCCTTTGGACCTTTTGAGTCTCTGGCCTTAATTTTCCTTTGTAGACTTCCTATCACAGCAAAATCACTCTATCTTCTTCCTATCTAATCCTCCTTTGAATGCCTTCAAGGAATATCATATTTACAATGAAACGATTCTGAACTAATTTCAGTTCAGATCCTATAAAATCTCCTCACCAAACTCCTAAAATCCCTAACTCAGTCTCCAAGAGATATTTCAACTGCATAAAATATGCATGAAACTTGTAACACATAAGATCTCAAATGTTCTCACACATTCGAGAAAAATCACAAATTAATCATCATTTTAAGAAATTAAACATTTGGGAATCCCTCCCTTCATAAAATAAACCTTCCCCTTAGGTTTCTTCAAAAACAAGTTTATGGAGTAGGATGCTCCTGCATCATGAACGTGTTCAACAAATTAATTCACCACATTCATGATGGTCTACCTTATTAAGCTAGGTTTTTTAGAGTTATTAGCTTGTTATGGCCACAATTGTAAATCATACGTTGCGAGTAAAATGAAACGTGATGGTATGTTTCCCATCACTTTGAAACACAATGATGATGTTTTGGCCTTTCCTTATGACTGGTTGAGGTATTGGTTTTTTTTATATAATCCTTGCCCAATGAGTGTGTGACATAAACTATTGGAAAGTGGGGGGTTATTGAGTCATGTATGTTGTGTGCATGGTTGCAGTTGATAAACCAGAGTTGCGTGCATAAGAGTGAAAGTGTGATTCTGAATGAAAAAGTAGTGTGTGGGGTGTGCTAATGATTTTGATGGTCCAAAAGATCCTTAGTGGAGAGGAATGATTTAGGAGGATCATACAGGTCCAAGTACAAGTGGCTTAAGTACAAAGGCTCAAAAATCAAAGTGTCAGAAATGTGGAAAACTTAGTGTCAAGTTGAATATCTCGTCTTTTTTTATTCCAACGATGCAGATGCCACTCAATTCTAAGTCTGTATGGAGGAGTTAGAGGTAGTAAAATTTTAAGGATTGAATTGGTGATGTGGCAACTTAAGGAGGTGACAAATTTGTAGAAATCTGACCACCAGATTCTGGTCAACTCTGGCCAAATTCTACGAAAATTTGAGGGAAATTTATTGTTACTCCTTCGGTCAAAATCCGGAAGACTCAAATAAATTAGGTTGGCTTTAAAAATAAAAAACTATATATTAAAAAAGGTAGGGCAGTCCATGACCCCTGCCCTACCCAACAGACATGTAACAAAATATAATTAAAAAGGGGGGGTTGGTGGGAATAACCATGCCACCTCCACATCTATGGAAACCAACTCCCATATTAATATGTCTAGGTGGAGGTTTTGAACCCCACCACCAAACCCACATTCCTTTTAAATGAAATATGTCCACAGGAGTTAATGGGGCGAGCCACCCAATGGAGGCATGACCCGTCAACTTACCATACTTTGCATTCAAATATGTGTCAAGGTTAAAAAAAAAGGATGTTGCAGTTATTTCAAAATAGTATATGCCTTATTATGAAGGGGGTGTGGGTTGACCACCAGGCCCCTCCCTCACACAAAGGATCTCAGCCAACTCAACCAACGGACTTCCTTGGGGAGTCTACCCACTTTCACATATTTAAATCTACTTTTCAAAATTGCTTCCAAGTAGGGGCGGTAGTGGCATGAAGCATGAGACAGAGTGGAACCTTGAGTGCCTTGCAGGAGTGGGGAGGAATGACGAACTCAACCCATTTTCAGAGGGGCCAGATTTGTCCGTTATCAGAATCAGGAAAATTTTATAGGAATTCTGCACCTCTCGGCACCACCAATCCAATGATTTTGTTCATTTCTTCGTGAAAGGTATCCAAATTTTTAGCACTTTTTCATTGATGTTTGTACGTTCATTTTATTTGCCACTTAATAAAAGAGGGCCTCCCCACTTATCGAGCATGGCCCTCAAACGTAGTCCCTCTTGAAAAAACTCTGATATCAATTCCTTGTCCTCTTTGCATGATTTCATGTGCTTCTCTCTCCTTATGTTAATTCCCTTTAATTTTCATGGTTAAGATGAAATTTTACATGTAATTCTTTAATACATCTCTAATAAAAATATTTTGGATCACTTAACTCCAAAAACAGACTAAAAATAGAAAATACAATCACTTGTGCTCGTCCACTATCCATCAATACTACTTTGAAACAACATTACATCCCTTTATATATGTCTACATCAATACAAAGTGATGTTCCATATACTATGGGCTGGAATAAAAGCCCGAAACCGTTACAAAATGAGGAGCTTCGACGCACCCTGAAGCCCCTAGACATCGTGTGGTACATCTAACTTCATGGAACCACACACTCGGCTCCTCAAAATGTGAATTATTTTGACCAAAATTGGGCCAAGTTGGGTCGTGCCCAACACCACACTTTTTCCACATCATTAAATTGGTGATCGACTCGGTGGTTGTCATGTCGAACTTTGTATCGAGTGTCACTTTTTTGCAACTGCTCTTACCCTTCCTGGTGAATCATATGAATTCACTAAATGAAATCCTACGCCTTGTCCCTATCATCTTGCCCACTGGAATCTTCATCTCTCCCAAATACCATGTATAAGGGATCCTTTGGTAAATAACCAAAGCATATCTCGAAATGTGAGTTATGCACTGCTCGGTTTTATGTATTTTTTACATAAGGAAGCTACTCATTCCAAAACTTTGGATACTTTCCATAGTAGCCTCAGAGTAAGTGTATCACTCTACAGTTGACCACCTTTGTTTTCTAATAATCCTATGTTTAAAATTTCATGCTCCTCTTTTTTTTGGTGTCCATCATTTTTCACAAACTTGTCCAACACTCTCAAAGAAATCATGAGTCTCTATTAGAAAAAATGGATGTGGGTATCCCAACGTGGACCCATACAAATTGGAAGAAGAGATGACTAGTCTACTCTTTAGTAACCTACTTCTTACAAGTCATTAATATACAATTTTTTATAAATTGATCAAAAATGACATACAAATTGTCATGACCTCTTCTAGGCAAAGGAAAACCATCTACAAAATCAATAAACACACTTTCCCATGGATGACTTAGAACAAGGAGTGGTGTGTAGAGCCCTAGTTTTCTATTAGAGGGCTTGCAAACAGAACACAACAGACAATCATTTACATCTCGAGTCACAATATTTTTCATCAGAGGCAAAAAAAAAACCTATATAAATGATGCAAAGTAATTTCTACACAAGAATGACCTGACACAAGAGAGGTATGTGCCTCTCTGATTACATGTATCCTTTCATTCATGGAAATACAAAGTTTTCCAAGGTGGTACAAAAAATTTCCCTGCGAGTGATATTTATCCACCTGTGATCCATGAATCAATTTTTCATAAATTTGCTTAAAATCATCATCATTGGCATATTGTTCAGCATAACATTAAAAATATAAAGAAGGATTTTTCGAAATGATAGATGCAAATATATGAGTGTGAGAAAGTATATCTTCCAATCTATTGTTGGTTCATTTCTTGTATTTTATTACCAAGTGAAATTGTTTGAGGAATCCCATCCATATAAAATTACATGCTTGTTGAAGCTTGGTCTATAACTAAAGATAATGTAAGGGCTAGCAATCTATAGGGATGACGGTCTCCTTTCTGATTAGGTAGTGCTTCCACTTCTTCACACATTGAACCAAGGTATACAACACCTTGTCATATGTGGGATAGTTCACAAAAACTTGTGAGAATGTTTCTAAATTGTAACATACAATTTTCCTTTGCTGTATCAATACTTATCCCATGGTGTATTCGCTAGCATCTATCTCGATCTCGAAAAGCTTTTGAAGTTCAGGTAAGGCAAAAACTAGCGTGGTGTTGATCTTCTCTTTCAATGTATCAAAGGATTTATGTTACTTTCCTCCGCAATGAAAGGTTTCCTTCACACTCGTCAATGCGTGTAAAGGGGATGCAATGATAGAGAAGTTAGTAATGAACCTTATCCAATATTGTATTGAACCCAAAATTCTATGAACCTTTATAACATTGGTGGCTTTAGACCACTTTACAATCACATCAATTTTTGAAGGATATATTTTCAATTTTCCACCACTGACAATGTGGCTTAAGGAAAGCAAAGAGGTCTTCCCAAACTCACATTTTGACATTTTTACATACAATTTTTCTTTTTTCAAAACATCAAGAGATTTTTTAACATGACAAACATGATCATCCCATGTCCTACTGTAAAAAAGCATGTCATCAAGATACACAAGTAAAAAAACATCAAGAAAAGAGTTGAAAATATCATTCATCACCCTCATGAATGTGTTCAGAGCATTGTACAGTCTGAATGGAATCACCAAGCATTCAAACAAACCATGTTTTGTTTCAAATGAATTATTCCATATATCTTATCTTGCAATCTGGACCTGATGATAACCACTGCACAATTCTAGTTTTGTGAAATAGGTAGAATTTTTAATTAATATATGAAATCATCAATGTGAGGGAGAGGGTATCAATTCTTCACCATTATTTTGTTGATTTATTTGTAATGTAAACACATCCTCCATGTGCCATCCTTTCTCAGCACCAACATGATGACTGAGACATATGGAGAAGAACTTGGTCCTATGACCCCTTGGTTTAACAATTCCTGCACCTACTTCTTTATCTCTTTCATCTCAATGGATGACAGCCTCTACATAGCAATGTTTGGTAAAGGAGAATCCTAATGCAAGTAAATCTCATATTGGATTTCATGCTTTGGAGGCAACCCACTCGATTCCTAAAAAATCCTCTCATAGTTAGAAACAATTTCATACAGTTTTGTTTTATGAGTGGGATCACACCCTTGGAAAGCTTTATATGTCTCAACATATTTTTCTCTCACAACCATGAGAATACACCATTTTCTGGAATTAATCAATCTCTTCATTTGACCTTCACTTACAAGAATGGCACTAACTTTGGTGTGATGAGCTATAACAATGTATTCCACCCCATCCTTCGTGAGGTGACACTTGTTTTCATGGAAAAATTAAACTTCTTTCTGGTCATATAAATATGGACTTATCAATGCAATACCACATATATCTAAGGATACCACATCAAGATCAATCTCATCAACTAGTTTGGATGCAATCAGAAACTTAGCTCTACAATGCTCGATTATACTTTATCACATAGCCAACCATGCAGGTATGGTTTCAGATGAGTCTTGGTCTCTAATCCTAAATTTTTAACCAAGGATTCTAAAATCAAATTCCCTTGTGAGCCTCAATCAAACAAGTTTTCCACTTTATTATGTTTTATTATGAATCTAATATGGAACAAATCAACTCTCTTTCATTCATTAACAATAGGCTCATTTAAATAAATTGTACTTGCATGTGATTCAAAATTAGAATGGAGAAAAATGGTACCTTGTGTGCACACTGCTGTGATCAATGCCTCATAACCAGAATTGGGTCCAAGGACCTTCTACGTGGTTTCTACCATCTTTTTCTTGTTCTTCCCACCAAACCTCTTTGGTTTTATCTCTGGATGCAACTTCCAACAATTTTGATCATCTTGGACTTCCTTCTTGCAATGAGTGCAAGATGGCTTTTCTCTTCCCTCCTTCTTGGTTGTAGTTTCCTTCTTGTCCTTTCCATCCTTCTTGATTTCTAAACTCTTCAATAAAGCTTTGGAAATTTAGACCCTTTTCTTGCCTTAAAAATTTCCATTCCATTAAATCCTTTTGTCGATAACCCCAAGGATAAAATTTATCTTTTAATGAAAACACAAAATTGGAGCAAGAAGAAAGGAGATTACCAAAGTTTTCACTTCCTTTCTACAACTTTCTCTCCCACCAAATGAGAGAGGTTAAGCTTAGCCAAAGAGATGGTAACTGGATATTTGCCTCATATTCCTCTATCTACATAATGTTGTAATAAACCTCAATATTTCTAATCCAATTATTAAGTTTCTCTGCATTACATTCTCCATTATATGTGTGCAAATCAAACTTTAAATGTAGCTTAAAAATGGTTTCTTCGATGCATTTACTTTATTTCTAGTATAATGATTAGAACAAAAGAAAAAATGTCACTAGTGGATGGAGAGGGAGGAGACTCTTCTCCTCCACCTCCATGGTTTAACTATGCATGATCAGATGGAATGTTCTTTTTTAGTTTCAATGTATTTGCATATTCTGCAAACATCTTGACAACTTTCTTTTCCATAGTGTAAAATATATTGTGATAATTTCACTCTCCTTTCCATTGAGCTTCCTCATATGCCATGTTCAGTCTTCATGGTGCATGCCATATTGATTCAGGGCAATAAAATGGGAGCACATAGAATATATTTATAGCAAGACCACATGCACCATCCCCTGAGGAGGAAAGGAGTAAAGAAGAAGAACAAGAGGAAAGTGTTGAGAAAATGTTCGAAGAAAGGGTAATCACATATTCTGCCCCTCATTAGAGGGGTCTTGAAATCAGATGTTTTGTGAAGAGGAATAAAGTTAAAAAACTCAAGGATGTATCTAGTAGACAATATGAGGTTTTTCATTACAAAAGCCTCATTGAAGAAGAAGCACCTCAAACAAAGGTGTGTGAAATGAAGACACCTAAACTATAAATAACTAAAATAGAGGTATTTAAGAAAGATAAAACTTAAGAAGTATCTGAGAAAGGAGAACCTTTGCAAAGGAGAATAAGAAAAATGTCATTGAAGAAGGCATTAGGGGGGGGGAACCCTAAGATACAATGTGAGTAATTGTTACACCATACACTACCCCAATGCTTGAATTACATGCTACTAAAATAGAAATAATAGAAACATATGAACAAAAAAGTGAAGGACACAAATAAGAACCCATAATGGAACAAGAAATTATTCCTTTACTGGGTAAGTCCAAAACTGATCCTCTTACTTATAAAATTAATGAATTAAAATATGAAACTAAAAACCTAAGGAAACAACTTTCCAGGATCAGGGAACAATTTTTATTTAAGAAATAGACATGATTGGAAACACTAGTATAGGTGGAAAAAAATGGTGTCTCTTGCTCACATAGATGAACAACTATGCAAGGGTTGTAGACAAATTCTCAAGGAGGCGGGTTGTGAGGAGCCAACCACTATCTCACTTGGGATTCAAGTTAAAGAATAGGATGAGGAGTTCCAAACTATTATTCCACATGAATATGATAATGGTGTTGCCATTAAAAAATAAATAGTTGTTGAAGGAGAGTTGGATGGAGAAAATTAGTGTGTTATTCCATAAGAATGACTTAACAATGCAACTTCTCCACAAGGACCCTTAGTTGAAACAAATCAAACTGAAATAAATCAAGTGACTCCTCCAAAAGAACATATCAATCATGTTTCTAGTCCACAAGAACTAGCATCTAAGAGAGTGTGATAGAACAAGAAGGGAAATGAATAATATTTCAAGAAATGGTTTAGTATACCACTATAATAGCATTGTATATAGCTCAATTACAATTTGAAGAGTTTTTGAACTCAATATTTCTACTCGAGGGATTAGATAAATCGAATAGTTTGGAAATCTTGTTGAAAAGACAAAGTTATATCTATGGGTAAACATAATGATATTTTCGACAATATTAGGATGACTTGGGTTGAAAACTTGTTGGTTCAGGAATTGCTGAATATTATGGAAGAAAGGAAGCAAAAAATATTTTAGATAGGACAATTATGGGAGGAAGTAAAACTATTAAAAAAAGAGAAGGATTTGATGTTTGAGCTTGTAGAGAATGCATTGAGTTGTAGGGATCCTTCTATGTCCTACCCCTTGCATCTGCAAGTAAATTTATTCATATTTCAGTTAATAAAAATAAAATAAAAAAGATCATTCATAGTAAGGAAATTTCAAGCCTTCTTGGAAACTTTCCAGAAGGTCAACTTTCCAAACAAACATCTATTGTGTGAGTTATATCTACATTATTTTGTTTTTTTCAAGAGAGAAATTTTAAATTACGCCCTACATTGGAGATGTTAAAATAAAGGCCTTTGTGTCATTTATGCAGAAAAACGATAGCAAGAAGGTTTCCCATGAAACTGTAAAAAAAATTAGGGATATGTTAAAATTATTATCTGATATGAGCCAATACTTGCTCAAACCAATTTTGTAGCATATAATAGGATGTGGCAATACCCAACCACTAAAATATGTTGATGGAGTTCAAGAATAGGGTTATAAAATTTTTTCTTTAGAATATGAAGGTGTTGAGATAGAATGAATTGGAAGGAGGTATGCTCAAATGGTAATCCTACATGGAGGAATTAAGGAATGAAGACCCTTAATGCTTTCAAAATTTTGTACATGTATTTTCTAGTGCACCTCAATACATAGAGTGTATTCGGAAAAGTGGGTCTGGTTGGTATGGGACCAGGTTCAGATTTTCTCTCATTTCGCTCCCTATTTACTAGTATCAGCACAAATACTAGATAGATGATAAGTTGTGCGAAGTGTAATTATTTTTCCCATAATCTTACAGAGCACCTCCTAAAGGCAAATTTTTGGAATTTTTTTTTTCAAAGTTCCATTCTTAGTATATAAGAAACCAATTATAAGGATTTTCAAGAGGACATGCAAATATTTAAGTTTGGGGAGATTTTGAGACCTAAAATTGGCATCTTTTTTCACCTATTTTGCATAACTTTTCTTGTCATTTTGGACTCTGACAACCATGCCCTATTACTTTTATAGTCATGATTACCTCAAGTATGTCTCCTTTTCGTATGTCATCCTTGTTATATTTTTTTTTATTTTTAATATGACATAGAACCTAATTTCTGAGGCTTGTTAATGAGATTAAAAAGGGATGTTAGAGGGTGTGTATCTTGTTTCGATGTTATTACACAACCATATGTCCTATTTTTTCCTCATCAAGAATGGAATATATACTTTGTTGACGTTGTGGATACAATCACCTTATTTTGGACATGTTTTTCTCCTAACGGAGATCGATTTGGATAGATACCCAATCAAGGCTAGCTCAACCATTGAGAGGACACAATTAAGGATACAGAAACTAACCTACTTGAAACAATTAGGATTTTCAGTTAAGGAATCATTGCATTTTAAGAAAATTTGTTACAACTTTGTTTCCACTAAGATAATTTGCTAAAAGAAATTTACTGTATAGTCTTGATTTAGATCACATGAGAATAGAAGATATTCTCATGATTATATTGCCTTTCAAAAATAGAAATGTATTATGAATTTATAAAAAATGTACTCTCTTCCAGCGAGGAATGCATAGAAAGAGAACAAAGGATGGATTGCTATCATTGTAATACTGTAATATAATTTTCATAAATGCAAATCTCTCCCACTCATGGCTTCATACCTTTTTTTTTATAAGCTCTAGAGCATTGTGTAATTTACCAACCTATGGTGAGGAAGAAGGGCCCTCCTCCTTAGCATGGATCACTAGTCAGAGATGTTGATCAGTGGTTGCCATTGATGTCAACCCATGAAGCACTAGGGGCTACCCTAATATTGCATCGTAATTTTGACCTAACAAATTACTATATTCTAGATCAAGAATATTACTTGTCAAGATGTTTCCATTGATATATGGCAGGCCATGTAACTCTTCACAGTTTGAGAGATATTCATATTGGAAGTTTGTAACCCCAGTTAGTGGGCTAAAACCCCATGGGGTTCTGGCATGGGTCATTGAAAAGTGATTAATTAATTATTTTTAAGCTCCTAAAATCCATTCCATGTTCACCTTGAAGACCCTCTCAACCTAAGCATTTATATAAATTGTGATCCTCATATCCTCGTCATGAGGCGATTTTGCTACCTTCAACAGGTCATCATGGAATTTTCACTCTAAATTTGTTTCTACAAAGGTTTAGAAACTTAAATGTTTATGAGATGAATTCAAAATCTTGAGGAAGCTCCTGTCAACATTTCAGATCAAGGTGCACAATATTTTCGGAGATAGGATATGTGGAATTCAATGTTTTTGCCGGCTCCTAAACTTCATCTCAAACAAGTAACCTTGGGAAAATCGTCATAAATCTCTCTCTCTCTCTCTAAGTATTGGACAAGAATTATGTGGAAAGTGAAAGATAGTACATGGACTGTAGTTTTCACTATATTAATTTCAGAGGCGAATGAAGAAACAGTGCCATGTGGCACACCGTACAAGTTCGTTGTATTGAACTAGTCAATAATTAGTTCATTGTGAGAGATTTTTCATAACTATCTCTTGTAGAACCCAAATTGGGTCAGAACTATTTAATTGGAAAGAAGACTCATAGGAATACTACAGAACCGAAAATAACGTATTGGGGATCTGAAATAACAGAGGTACACCAGATTCAATATCAAGATCCTAGAAGGGAAGAAAAATCTAATTCATGTGTTGTCAAGGGCTTCAAAGGAGCATATTTTCTAAGGAAGCAAAACAAAGCAAGGTGCAGCAGAGGGTTGCATGACAAGAGC
Organism: Pinus albicaulis; assembly: GCA_034641835.2. Classification (NCBI taxonomy): domain Eukaryota; kingdom Viridiplantae; phylum Streptophyta; class Pinopsida; order Pinales; family Pinaceae; genus Pinus; species Pinus albicaulis. The sequence goes on from CM076581.1 coordinate 694,462,512, forward strand.
AACAGTCAAGGTGTATAACAACAACAAGAAGTTCACCACATGAAGTCTCGAAGCGCGCAACACTGCATACAGTTATTATAAAGGTATCATTGTACGAAGTCATTGGAAATGTATCATTGTAAAAATTGTACAAGTTTTTATCTTCCAAGAGTTGAAGAGGTAGTTTCGAGAGGTCTAGGATCATTATTAGGTGGTTTTGTCATAGTTCGGGTTATGGTCTAGTGTGTATTATTCTTCTTCATCATTCTATATCATTGTAAAGTGGACTATTTTCCATTGTATGGGAGTCCATTTTTCTCTTATTCTTTTATAGGGTGGTAGGGTGGTGCTTAGTTGGTGCATGAAGTCACCAACAGGTTCAAGCCTATGAAAACTTCAAGTTTGTAGGGTGGTGATAGGGTGAGTTGTAGCTCATTAGGTGTTGGGGCATCTCTTTAGTTGACTACTAAAGAATCTCAAGCATTGGAGAGTCCATCTAGTGGGAGCTGGAGTAGAATGCTTCTTTAGATTCTAGGAATTTGGAGATTTATTTTTAATTGGAGTCGAATTTTAAAGAATTATTAGAAAAGCATTCAGGTGGTTTTGGTCGAGGAGAGGGTTTCCACCTTAAAAACTGTGTGAGATGGTTTCCACTGATAATAATGGAAGGATTGGGAGAGCCTGTTGACAAGAAGACTATTATATGAAATATTCTTAGAACGTTACCAGGGAGACTCAACCCAAAGGTATCAGTCTTATAATATAGTGCAAATCTCGATAAACTTGGCAAAAAGGAATTACATGGACTTCTTATAGCATATGAAATGAGACCTGATGAAGAAGAGGGTACTTTAAAACTAGAAACTATGTTCACTGCATCTAACAAAACCAATAAGGACAAACAATATTCAAAGGCAGAAACCTACACCTGCAAGTGTGAAGAAAACATATATGATGAAGAAGGTCTTTCAAATAGAGAATATGCTTACTTTATGAGAAAACTAAAAATTGGTAAGGGAAAATTCAAGAGTAAACTTCCATTGATATATTTCAGTTGCGGTGAGGTTGGGTATTTTGCAGCAAAATGTCTGAACATAAGTGATGTCAACTCAAAAGAAAAAAAATTCTTTAAGAAATTCAAAAAGAAAAGAAAAAATAAAGGATTCAAAAGGAAATTTCTCTCTGAAGAAGATAGCTCATCATTCGATGAAGACAATGATAGTGAAGAAGAAGTGAATGAGAGAGTATTTTTTATGGAAAAGCACATTAAACAAGAGGCATCAAACAACGAAGAAGAAGGGTTGACCATAGAAGAATTTTTTGAGGCAATCAAGCTTATAAAAGAGCTCAAGGCTAAGAAGATCCATTCCAATACTCTTAATGAACAAGTTCAAGGTCTCAAAATTGAAGTTGAAGAAAGCAAATGTGTTGAAGAGTCACTTCAAAAGAAGTTGGAAGAAAGAAACCAAGAAAGGGCACCATTAGAAGCTGAAGTAGTCTCGCTGTGTAAGGAAGTGAAGAAGGGAAAAACTATCTAAAACTATGCCAACAACTCAAGGGCATTGTAATGAATAAAATAATCTAAATAGTGATTAATTAGTTAATTAGTAATTAGGTTGAAAGGAAATGTCTGATAAGACATGACCTTTCATGAAGAGGCACCTACGTAGGTATATAAGCATGCCTCATTTGTAACATTCAATCATCTATCTCATCTCATTCATCATACACTATTTAATATAATATTTGTATCCTCATGGATATTCAGATATTTCAAGTCTTCTGGAATATTTAACTTTAGAAGGAACTTTTTCGCTTCATTTCATATGAGAGGAGTTCGATCTTCTGGCCACTCATTGCTGCACAAAGCTATGCTCCTTGGTTCAGGCCTTTGGCCATCAAAAATTCATCAACATTGTTGTTGTCGAAGCTTTTCGCTACCAATCTTGGAGTTTCTCCATTTTCCCTAGTAGGCCTTTGGGCAGAATTAAAAATTTGAAGAAATTTCACCAGTAGGCCTTTGGCCAGAATTAAAAATTTGAAGAAATTTCACCTGCAGGCCTTTGGCCAAAATAAAAAGTTTCAAGAAAAAAAAAGGAAAATTTTTAAAAAAGAAGAAGAAGAAGAAGAAGAAGTAATATATATATATATAGTCAAAAAATATAGATATAAAAAAGTAAAAAAGAAAAAAGAAAAAAAAAGAGATATATATAAAGAAGTACATATACGTACATACCAAGGCAGTTTAAAAATAAAAAAGAAAAACAAAGAAGGAAGAATAGGTAAGGTTATTTTGATTATTCTTTAAGTGGTTTACAAGCTCGTGGTTTTAGAAGCCCATGGTAATTTCCCATGGTATTTGCAAGGTAAAACAAGAACAAAAGGAATAAAAAATATGTGTGAATTGTAAGTTTACTTTTACGTGGAGAGCATTAACCGAGTCAAATACATATAAGTGAACATATATTTTATAGGTGAATATAGGTGAATAGCCATGTTCACTAGGGTTGTAACTTTTCAAAACAAAAAACAAAAGGAGTAAAAAAAAAAAAACAATTGTTAAAAAAAAAAAAAACTATAAGTAAAAATAAATAAGTAAAACTAGAATTTACTTAGTCAAAGAACTCATCACTAAACAAAGACTATATTTAAGGCTATATAAAGGAAGTAATTTTTAAAAAAATGAAAGGAAAAATAGTATTAAGGATTTCTTAAAATATTAAGGAATCATTATTAAGCTGGAAGGTATATAAAAGGAAAAAGAGGTTGTAATATCCCAAAATGGGAACAGTCAGCAATACCGGATGGAATAACGCATTTTTCATAAGCATGTGCACTGAAATGAGTTTGCAGCCCTTGGTTCCCTTAGATCTGGATATCTAGCATCTTAGTCGAAAAGGGAAGCAAAAAAAAATCAAATTAGGTGAGGTAAACAAACCTCCCACACCTAGTATAGCTGAAAAACACCCAAGAATGGTGTTGCAGCAATATGCAACAATACTGCAGGAAAATAAGGTAGTTTTTGAGAGAAATAGTAGGAGACCAATAAGAGGGATCAAATTTCGTATATACAACAACAAATCAGATCCATAATTAGGCCCTTATAATATACAACAGAATGTAGAAGACAAGAATAGAAGAAATTCCACAAGAAAAAGGGCTGCAACACATGTTTTGACTGAGAAATGGCTTGAAAATGTTATTTTTATTAGTTACTGTGGCTATATATTACACTCTAGAACTAGAGCAGATTTGTGTACAAAATATCAGATCTATTTCAAATCTATACACTAGAAAGGCTCCTTTACAAGATCCCCTTGGGGTTTTGATCAAAACATGCAACACAGTGAGTAGATCTCAAATCTAAAGTAGAAGATCTATAGTAGTCTTCAGAAAGTTCTGAAGATGATGAAAATAGAAATAGATCATATTTGTACAAAACATGGATAAAAAATCTAATCCATGGATCAGCATAGTGTAGGGAAAAACCCCACCACTAGATATTTCTCTACAAAAAGTGTGTCAAAACACCCTGCAACTTCCTTCTTGCAAATAACACAGTCCTAGAAGGAAAAATACGCTATAGGTTGAACCACTGAGTTGGCCTAATGCCAAGTTCTGAAATTGTAGCTCCAAAGGTTCAGAACTCCCTTGCGAAATGGATAGAAGACCTTCCCAGTGAAAAGAGGCCCTGGAATGGCCTAGATTTGAGCAGATCTAGCCTCCACCTACTACATCTTATAAGGACAACTAAACCCTCAATAGGATCTATGTTGTAGTTGGAAGATGAGCTTGGCCCAAATGCCTGATAGTGGATGAGATCAACAAAACTCTTCCAAGAGCTCCTCAATGGAAGAGGTGGGATTCCCGAACAGGAACACCATAGTGTTAAATAGCACTATCCTCAACTAAACAACAGAGAATAATATATGTATAAATAAACAATATATTCAGAAATATACACAATCAACAACCTTTTTCTGCTATCCTCCTCTTCCTTTTATAGGATGAAATTCTTGTCAAACCTTAAACCATCTCAATGATTAGCTACATTCACATGAGAAGCCTTCAACTAAAACTGCGTTGTGCCTCTAGGAGATTCACTGTATCTAGACAACGCTGTTGCTTTGGTCGTGGTTGACTTAGTCAAGTGCTCCAGTCTCTTTCACACCTAAGTGTTCTTATGTAAATAGCCCAAATTTGTCCATGTTCACATGTGGCATTGATTAATTTTACAGATTAGGATTTGTATTGATCCTCCTTTACACTTTATTCATGAAAACAGAAAATTGAAACAAAATTGTATATTCCCATTAGCTTGGGTTAATTGGGAATATTACAAAGGTTATTAAAGGTTTAAGTATTGGAAAATTTTAAAAGGAGATAAATCATTATATTCTAAATATTTTATTTAAAAAAGGAATATATACATATATAAAAGTATTTGAGCCTCTTTTAAAAAAGAATAGTAATGAAGGAATAATTACCAAATATTGAAGGAGTAATAAAAGTTTGAAGGTTATAGACATTATATAAAATATAATAAGGGAAATTGTGAAGGTATTTCTGAAATCAAAGCATATATAAAGTGTCTTGAAAAGAAAAGTTAGGAAGGGTTACCTTAAAAACACTAAAGCTCAATTCAACAGAAAAAATGGAATCAATCATTGATGAAAAAGAAATTGAAACCAAATAGAAAATTAAGGAGGGAAGATTTCCTAAAACTTATAGTATGTTTGTCCATGCGTTATTTAAAATCAAAGGGTCACTCACGGGAAAATAAGTTCTCATCTCTATCGATCCTACTCAAGAGAATAATTATGTTAGTACTGAATGTGCTAACTAATTAGTGATCCCTGAATAAAATATAACTGAAACAAAATCATTTTACGCAAATGAAAAAGAATACGACATAGAGAATTTACACCTAAGTATTGGGGAGTATTCTTTGGTCTCACAATTTACTGTTAAAAACTTATTTTGTGATGGTAGTGATATAATTCTGGGTTCACTCTGGATGGAATCACAAGGGTCATTCATCCTTAATACGAAAAAGATTTTTTTGACATTTTTTTACAAAAAGAAAAACACAATGTTACAATATGTCATGGTGAAACTGAATTTACTTACACCAGAAGACATATTAGATATCACAAGAGTAGTTCTTTCAGAAAATAAAAAATCAATACAATATTTGCAAAGAGAAGTTGACAAAATAACCACTACCAAGAATGAAGAAGTTGCTCACCTCAGGGACCAAAACAAAAATTTACTAACACAAATTAAGAAGCTGAAGAAGGACAAGAAGTCATTTGAAAAAAAAGTGCAACAACTTGTCGAAAAGGAATCATCGAAACCTTCAAATGTAGAAGTTCAAGTTGAAGAAAAAATGAGCATTGATCTAGTAAATGTCAAAACTCAAGAGGACAACCAAGTTGTAGAAGATGCAAACTTCGATGTTGCAGTTCAGATGAGGAACATACTAAGTGAAGGTCTTGTAACCTACTGAGTAATTTCCTTGTGAAAATAAATTCAAAGTCAAACCAAAAAAGTTCCCTATAGATATCCAAATCATGTGAGCAGACAACTCAACCAAGCTATGTATTCATAACAGGAAAAAGCTAATATTCCAAAGAATAACAACAAATCATCCCAAGTTTTTAGTCATCGTAAGATTCCATAGAAGATTGATTTAGGATGTTCTGATCCATTCTCAGTGCGATAATTTTTTTTGTCACTTACAGGATCATAACAACTTGTATCGAGAAGGATGACTGCTCTGAGATGAGAAGATGTTCGTAGCAAGAAACGAAATTGAGGCCTTTCATCAACAAGCTTTGAGGACAAAGATTTTTGAGGGGAAGGCAATGAAATGAATAAAATAATGTGAATAGAGATTAATTAGTTAATTATTAATTAGGTTGAAAGGCCATGTCTAATAAGACATGACCTTCCATGAAGAAGAACCTACGTAGGTATATAAGTAGGCCTCATTTGTAACATTCAATCATCTATCTCATCCCATTCATCATACTCTATTTAATATAATATTTGTATCCTCATGGATATTCGGATATTTCAAGTCTTTTGGAATATTTAGCTTGAGAAGGAACATTTTTCGCTTTGGCCATTGGAAGAACTCATCAACAATCAACAATCTTACAATGATAGAACTGGCCTCGACTACAAAGAAGAAGAAGAAATATCTTCTACAAAAAAATACAATGAACCTATGAGATTTGACATGGATGTAGACTTCATTGGAGAATATTCACAAGAACAACCTTCAAAGAAAATTCCTCGATGAATTTTTCCATGCAGGTACCAACATATTTTTTATGGCTATTTTTTTTCATGTGGAAAATCTAGTCATAAATTTGTAAAATGTTGCACGTACTCTCAGAACCAATAAAATTCCAGGATATCTATCAAATATGAACCTCCCATGGCTCAACAAAACATCAATAGATTTTAACATTTAATAAATAATATTGAATATTACAAATGTCGAAACTTTGGTCACAGATTCAAAGTCTGCAGACTTGAAAATCCTCCAAAAGAATCTTCGAAGCCACAGAATGAATGGAAATGGAAGAAGAAGAAGACTGATAATTGTCCTCTCTCTCTCAAGTCTCAAAACAACAAATATGTGTGGTATGTGGTATGTTGATAGCAGTTGCTCAACGCATATGACTTGAGATAGAAAGAAATTTTTATCTCTTAAAGAGAAGAAGGACGGAACTGTGTTCTTTGGAAATGATGGATCTTCAAATGTTATAGGATCAGGTACCATCAATCTCGAAAGCAAAGATGCTCTTGCCAAGAATGTTCGATTGGTTGAAAACATGAATCATAATCTACTCAGTGTTGGAAAAATGTGTGATCAAGTACACATAATACTATTAAACTCCACAAAATGTGAAATCAGGAAAGGCAGGTATGGTGAAATTGTAGCTATAGCAAGTTGAGCTGCAAACGACATATATGTTCTGGATGAAGAAAATAAAGCACGTCTGATAGCTAAAGAAGATGTAATATTTGGTAGCAATGATGATATACTAAGTAAGAACTTTGTTAAAAGGATGCAAAGTGAGTTCAAGATGTATTTACTTGGTGAGATGACATACTTCTTAGGGCTTCAAATATCTCAATAAGAGAAAGGAATATTTATATATCAAGCCAAGTACATCAAGGAAATTCTCAAGAAATTCAAAATGGAAGATTTCAAACCCATCCTTACTCTGATGGTAACATGTTGAAAATTGAGCATAGACGACTCATATAAGGATGTGGATCAGAGGTTGTACATATCTACGATTGATAGTCTTCTATATGTAACATCCTCCTAGCCAGATGTTATCCAAGCAGTTGGACATGTAGCAAGATTCCAAGCAGCACCAAAAGAATCACATATTATTGTCGTCAAAATAATTCTTCGATATATAAAGGAAACAACATACTATGGTTTGTGGTATCCAATGGGTAAAAATCTCATTATTCAAGCCTTTACAGATGCACATTAGGTAGGAAGCATTGATGATCGTAAGTGTACTCATGAAGCATTTGAATATCTTCACAAGAATCTTGGGATTCTCCCAAGTTCTCATTAGATTTTCCTTATCCAGAATATAAAGGGGGAGTGGATGTGTGTATAGGTCCATAGGATGGTTGTCTGTTAGGGGGATTCAAAGTGTGTAAAGTTCCGTAGGATGGTTGTGTGTTAGGGGGAGTTACTCTTTGCCATTGATGTCAAAGGAGGAGAAATTTTTGTAGGAATAGATGTCATGATCGCAGGGGGAGTAATTGTGTCGCCATCAATGCCAAAGGGGGATATTGTTGATCAATGGTTGTCATTCATGTCAACCCAAGAAGCACTAGGGGCTAATATAACCTTCCATGGTAATTTTGACCTACCAAATTACTATATTCTGGGTCAATAATATTTTTTATGTTTTCTACTTGTCGAGATGTTTCTGTTGATATATGGCACGCCATGTAATTCTTCACGGTTTGAGAGATATTCATGTTCAAATATTTTAACCCCATTTAGTGGGGTAAACCTCCATGGGGTTGTGGCATGGGTCATTGAAAAGTCATTAATTAACTATTTTTAAGCTCATAAAATCCCTACCATGTTCACTTGTTGAAGACCCTCTCAACCTAAGCATTTATATAAATTGTGATCCTCATATCCTCTTCATGAAGGGATTTTTCTGCGTCAAACATGTCATTGTGGAATTTTCGCTCTAACCTTTCTTCTAAAAATGTTCAGAAGTTAAAATCTTGATGAGACAAACCTGAAATCTTGAGGAAGATCCTGTAAAAATTTCAGATGAAGGTGCTCAATATTTTCAGAGATATGATCTTTGGAAGTCAATGTTTTTGCAGGCTCTTGAACTTCATCTCAAAGAAGTGACCTTGGGAAAATCATCATAAATCTCTCTCTGAGTATTATATTGGAATTATGTAGAAGGTGGCAGATAATGCACGGACTGTAGATTTTACTATGTCAATTTCAGAGTTGAATGAAGAAACAATGACATGTGGCATGCCGTACACATTTTCTCTACTAAACTAGTCCATAATTAGGTCATTGTGAGAGATTGGGTTTAACTCTCTATTGAAGAACCCAAATTGGGTTAGACCTGTGGAATTGGGAAGAATACTTAGAGGACTAATGGAGGAGCAAAAATCACATATTGGGAATATGAAATAGTAGAGATACACCGGATTCTATATTGAGATCTTAGAAGGAAAGAAAAAGATGAATCATGTGTTGTAAAGGGCTGCAAAGGACAAAAATTTCTAGGGAAGCAATGTAAAGTAAGGTGCAGTAGAGGGTAGCATGATAAGAGAAGAAATCAATGTTCAAAACATCATAAATAAGTTCACCACATGAAGTCTTCAAATGGGCAACACTGCATACAATCATTACGAAGGTATCATTGTACTAAGTCATTGTAAATGTATCATTGTAAAAATTATAGAAGAATCTATCTGCCAAGAGTTGAAGAGGCAGTGTCGGCAGGTCTAGGATCATCATTAGGTGGTTATGTCGTAGTTGGGGTCATGGTATAGTGTGTATTCTTCTTCTACATCATTCTATATCATTGTAAAGTGGACCATTTTCCCTGGTACGGGAGTCCATTCTTCTATTATTCTTATATAGGGTGGTAGTGTGGTGCTAGGCTAATGCATGAAGTCACTGACAGGTTCAACCTTGTGAAAAATTTAGGGTGGTAGGGCAGTGCTAGGGTGAGCTATAGCTCATTGGGTTTTGGGGAATCCGTTCAGCTGACTACTAAAGAATCTTGGGCGTTGGAGCGTCCATCCAGTGGGAACTAGAGAAGAATTATTTTCTAGATTTTAGGAAGTCAGAGCTTTATTTTCAATTGGAGTTGAATATTAAAGAATTATTAAAAAAAAATGCAGGTGGTTTTTGTCCTGGAGAGGGTTTCCATCTTAAAAACTATGTGCCATTGTGTTCCTTTTGTTTACTGCTATCATTGTACAAACACTGATAATAATTGAATGTTAAATAATCTTTGAAAGATTAATAATAATACTGATTGAAAGGAATACTAGTTCACCCCGCTTGTTAGTATTTCCAACAAGAGAGATACTATACTAGTGTATTTATTTCCTCTCATTTATGATTCATGTGTTATTTATTGTTATTGTTACAATCTTGTTCATGCATCAAGTAGTTGCATAATTTTAACCTTTGTTATTGTGTAACAACATAGATCCTTTTAGGCTAAACATATCCCTACCTCCATATGTCATATTCTGAATTTGAATGGAGAAAGGATAACAGTGATTCATCCCAACAACTAGAGGTAAACTCAATTCACATCAACTATATATTTTGTGGGTATCTTTTTTAGTCATTTTTCTTAGGAATGTAGCAAATATTTTTTGGAATTTATAAGAGTATGTAAATGGATTTTCAAGGAGATTAATCCATTTAAACATTCAAATATTAAATACATACAGTCAAAAATTAGAATCTCACAACTAATGGTATACCAAAAATATTTTACTGATATATTTCCCAAAATGGAGGATATGTGTACATGTTGATGAGATATATATATCTTAAAATCACCAAGGAATATATTTAAAAAACATAATATTTTTGAACATATGAAAATTCCAAAATCAAATTACTTTTAGGGTGGGTTTTATTTTTAAAATATATTTTTAATGTACAAAGAAATTATCTACACTTAAAAAACACATTTAACATTCAAATAAACATGGATCAATTATTAAATAATTGAAATTATCGGGATCAATAAACATAAGATGTTGAGTCACATACCTCACTAATACTTTTTAAATTAAAATTCTTGATACCTGTTTCAAAACAAAATGCTAGTTAATTATTTAGTTTATAACCACCCTAATTTTTTAAACACATGTAATATTTTTTTTTGCTAAATTGTGCTAATTCTATTATATGAACATAGAGTTACAAAACTGCCACGGTTCAGCTGGGGGATCCTGAAACCGGGCTTGATATCCAAGTTCTATATAGATACTGAACTGCCCATAGCGGGAAACTAGTTCCTTTAAAAGTAATTACACCGCCCTTTAGATGGGAAACCGGTGAAGAGTCAACTACATTCAGCATGAAAAGACTATAGAAGGACATAACTGGCATGCAGCTTTTGCTGCTATAGACCACCAATAAAACCAAAATTTTTGCAAAAAAGTGAAGAGCAGAAGTCATACTGGTCCTGGACATTGCAGTGTAAAAGCATTTAGGTTGGAGCTGGCTTCTCCTCTTCAATTCGATAGCCATAGGGATCCTTTGGTTCTTCATCAGCATTCTTGGCTCCGTCTCTACCGGACAGGTCTGCTCCCACCTGCAAGAGAATATGGTCAATGGAGGAAGGAGCAGAAGCAGGGGGGGCGCTGGGACTAGTCGTGGGAGAGGCAGTCGGGTTGGAGATGGGTACGAAAGGAGCAGGCGCAGGTTCAGAAGTCAGAGGAGAATGGATGATGGCTTCTTCACACAAAGTGACAGTAATGAAAGCAGTAATAGCAGGGCGGTTAAAGGCACTATCGAAATGAATCTCGACACGTTGCGAGGATTGCCTCAGAAAGTGGTTGCTAGGGATATGAGGGACGGAGGAAGCAGGGCTCAGGGGCGTGGACAGAGGAGGAGCATGGGTGTGACTGCCATGAATGTGACCAAGAGGGTCAATGCAAGCTGGAGCAGAGCGTCTTTCAGATGGCTCAGAGGAGAAATCGTCGCCGGAAATGAAGGGAGGTCGCTCGCTCATAGACCTGCCCTAGAGGCACCGCGTCTACAGGTCATCCGCTGCCTAAGCCTAGGCATGATGAGCTTCTTAGAATGGGCAGGCGAGGAGCTAGAGGGAGCTGTAGGAACAGGAGAAAATCGACCAAAAACAACGGGAGAAACCTGAGAATTGAAATTGGAAAGACAGAAATTACTGTGCGTGTAGTGAAAGCCCGGGATGGTTTCCAGGCAGCTGTGTAGAGAGCATCAACGACCAGTGGCTGTGCGTTCGCATGGTGTAGCACAACCTCCCGGGCAAAGAGAGCGCAGTGGCTGCAGAGCTTGATTGACAGAGCCAAAATGATCCGGAGAGCGCGAGCAGGCATCCATATGGTGTCGTTTGCACAGACCAAGGAGGAGAGGGTGACGGTGCGGCGGAGTAAATGCCCAGAGCAGCAGTGTATTTATGGCCTTATTAATGGCGCCATGGGGGGCCATGTGGCCACCCCAAGTGAGGTGCATTGGGAGCTGGCCTAGGCCATGTGGCCCGTTACGACGTCGAAACATCCGCATCCGGAGTAAACACATGTAATATTAAGATTCATTTATCACAATTTAAAATATAACAATTATACATAATTAAATATGCATAATTACTTCTTCTTTGAAATTTAGAAAATTTTTGGGTTGTTTAGCTTATAATCACTATAAATCTTCAAGCACGTGTAACAACAGTTTCATCACAATTTAAAATATAACAATTGCACATAAATTTTTTATGCCAACTCATAATGCACATTTTGAATTTTCAAAACATTTAGTTTATAATTGCCATAATTTTTTTTACACATAACATTAAGATACATTAATCCCAATTTAAAATATAAAAATTATACATAATTAATTACCCATAATTATTTACACTTCACTTTACTTCTCGTTTGAAATTTACAAAATTTCTGGCTTGTTAGTCTATAATCACCATAAATCTTCAAACACCTATAACATAAAGATTATTTCACCACAATTTTTAATCACAATTTAAAATATAAGAATTGCACATAATTTTTATATGCCACTTTACTTATGCTTTGAAATTTACCAAACATGTTTAATTAAAAGTATTTTAATTATGTTGGAATAGAATTTTTTTTCTAAATTTGAAATGCAAAGTTAATGGACTATATAAAATGATTTCAAACATTATTTTTATATTAGATAGCTGATATATACATGATTGGTAACAGTTGTATATTTTATATATTGGAAGTTTCAAAATTTTCTCTATATTTATTACCAAAATAATTAAAATGAGTTTAATTACATCTTGAATATGTATTTAACAAAGACATGTAAATAAGTAATATGTGTTAAATTAAAACTGTAGATAAACAATTCCAAACTAAATGCTCACTCGAGTATTGATCATTCATACTTCTTTTGTATAAATTGTTCAAAACTAAATGCATCTTAAAACTATAGTTGCAACTCCATTAATGATCTCAAATAACTAGAGTAAATACTCACTCGAGTATTGATCATTCATACTTATTTTTTGTAAATTGTTCAAAATTGAATGCATCTTAAAACTATAGTTGCAACTCCAATAATGATCTCAAATAACTAGATTAATGAACGACATAGTTAAATTTTAAACTATAGGTGCAATAGGAGTAATGATCTCCAGTAATGGTGCAACTAGAGTAATGAACAGAAAAGTGAGTTATATTATAATCAGAGTTATAAGAGTTATAATATTGTAGCATACATACTCCAAACTCAAGCCATCGAAAGCCATTTAGATCTTGATTCGCCTGTTGCACCAAGAGTACCTATGAAAATTCGAATTCTATTCAGTCACAAACATAGCTTCTTCATTACTACAGTTATTCATGTGCTCTCATACCATGTAGAAATTATACAACATATATGTATATCATGGATTCAAACCGATATAACAATGTACTAAATCTAGATAGTGGATCGCATCTACAAATCAATTGTGGAAATTAAACACAATAGCCAATTACACGAAGCAAAGAAACAATCAAATCAAACCACAACACAGATAATTTCCCAGTGAAATCTTACTTCTCAAAAAACCACTATATTTTATTATATATTCAGCATGGATACATGAAACAAATACAATGCCCTCTTCTCACAAGAGTCTCCAACACTCAGCTAATTGTCTCACACTATTTTAGACAAAACTGGCCAACACTTCGCCAATTCTTAGCTTCTAAACAACCTACCTTGCTTGTGAAAATTCTGATGAATGAAATCCCTAAAGAATAGTAATTTTGGTCCTCATAAACTTCCCAAGGATCATGGTGAATCCAATGTGTGTTTGGTTGCATGTGTGCAACTCAATAATACTACAATTGATAGTTAACATCCCTTTCATCTTAGTCTCAAATGGGTCTCCACTGGAATTGAAATGCATACAGATAATAATAATAAATCATCAGTTGCATGTGAGATCACTGATTTTGAATCAAATAATATTTAATTCATTTGATCTCTCACTAGTGTAACAATTAGTTACAACTAGCTCAAACGACTTGAACTCACCTAACTAGGTTTACTGATTATTCATGCATTAAAGTAATGCACCAAGTACACTTAGAACATTGTTACAACTAGAATTACTTTGCATGCCTCACCAATTGCCATCAAATCAAAATTCATGAGCTAATTGAGTTTATCACACTTAGTTAACTATTACAAGTGATTTTGAGATAAGATTACATTTTATTGTCCATTTTAATTAAGGTAAAATTAAAATAGACATGCACCACACGAGTGTAGGTGTTGTTAAGACCTATGGTCCCACACTAGTGTAGGCGCTGTTGGGACCCATTGGTCACACACAAGTGTAGATGATGAAAATTTCTTATTAAACTTCAACACCGATATCCATTGCTAGTAAATTGAATGGACCAATAATTTCATGTTCCTCCCCTTGAAGAACCATAATAAATCCTGGGTGCCTATTGATTTTCTTCCTTCGGGGCACCATAGAATAATTATCATGCATGTGGGGCACATGGAGGAGATGGAAATTCATGGACCCTAACCAATACTAAACACATGAAATGAGCCTTGATAAATATATGCAAATTACTCTTTTGCAGTCAAGGGTTGGATAATATTGACTCCCAGTTTGTCCTTTAGAGTAGAAGGAAGGATTCATGGAATGGGAGATGGGAAAGTATACAAATTGATTGTTAATTAATAATTATTGGTTTTCCATTCTATTGGTAGTAGTATTATTATTATTTATGACATGAAAGCATTTCTAACTATAAAATTGAGAGAAAATAAGCTAGTTATGACTAAAATTTGAATTGATAAATAGGGCTTTAGGATTCTATCCATTTAGAATATTACGCTCAACTATGATATTTTTTTCAATATTTCTTGCTTGGGAGAGAGGAGGCCCTTGAAAGAGCCAATACATTTTAGCTTGTTTATTAGAGGTCATCCCCAAGATTTAAGAAAAACTAAAAATAGACCTACCTCCATATGTCATTCTCTTAAATTGAACCTAGGTGTAAAGGATAACAATCATTCATCCCAACAATTACTAGAGGTAAACCCAATTCACATCAAGTATATATATTATGGTTATATTTTTTAGTTATTATTTTTTGGAAGTGTAGAAAATATTTTTTGGAATTTCTAAGAGTATGTAAAGGGATTTTAAAGGAGATTAATCCATTTAACCATTAAAAAATTAAATAAAAAAAATTTTAAATTAGAATCTCAAGAGAAATTGTATGCCAAAAACATTTTACTGACACACTTCTCTAGCTTATGCACTTCTACTCCCTTTCTTCTTCTTATGACTATATCGCTACTACAATTCCCTTGTCTCCTGCTACCTACATATACACATTGATATTAATACAATTCACCACTTAACAAGACCTTTTTTCCATGATCCTGTATTTTTCTAACTCTGCTCTTAGATGGAATGATCTCAAGTTGTACTTCTCCTTTGTCATTAGGTACCTTCTGCTAACTCTCCTCTACAATTCACTACACTTCTAAAATTCAATTGTTGGACATTCAGCTCTACACTAAACATTTCATCTCCATGCACAACTTTTACTTATGGTGCCTCAAAGAGCATTACACGCTTTGTCCCCAGTTTAAATATCTCCCTCTTTGAATATTTTTGTATTTTTTCCATAGTCCTAGTCTTATTTAAACTTCCAAAATATAAAATACTTGTCCCTCAATTTCAAAATGAGTTGAATTGAACCTCCTTGATCATATTTTAGAGCAAAAGCAGCTCTGATACAAAAAATGATGCAACCATATGGCTGCAAATACTCAATGTGCAGAGCCAAAACTTAGTCTACCTAGATCCCAAGATTGATTCTAACATAAAGTGTTCTTTAAATTTTAAACACACCCTACATACTTTCATTAGATATCTTATGGATATTTTTTAATCCATTTTTGATTATCGAAACCAAATATCTGGCATTTCGGATTAAAACCCAAATACCTTTCCTCATCACCCTTTTCTTCTTTCACATGTGACTGATACACGTTTACTGACCTTCTCCATGTTTTCATATCACCATATCACAAATTTAAGATTCATCGCAAATTAGCCCATCAAAATATCGCAAATTTAAAATTTTAACCTCATCGTGCATTGCACATAACATATATCGTAAGTTTTGTGATTTTATGATTTCGAAAATCACAGCGAATACCTTATTAGATGTCGCACATTGTAACAAATAAAAATAACAAGGTTCTTTAACCCAATTGTGATATGTGAATAAAATCTCGTACGACACCTGGCTCCTTATTATAGTCTCCAGATCCTTTAACGACCTCACTGCTCCAGTTGTGACATGGCTTTGTGACCGTCCATCTTCCACTATTATTCTTCGATGTGATCTTGATCGTTCACCTTCCACTTCATTTCTCTGATAGGATATTGACAATCCATCACTCTCACTTCAGATCTACGATAAGATCTTGTCCATCCATCCAACCTACTTCATTTATGTGATCTAATCTCAACCATCCATTCCACCTTCATGATTTTGTTTATTCTCTAAGACTGAAATGCTTCCAATGAGACCTGACTGTGTCTTCTTTCCATCAAACGCCTATCGATACTTTGTTTCACCCAGAACTCCAATTATTTTCTAGAATTTCTCTGATTTTCTTCAATTTATTAGTTTTTGAGACACGATCCACAAGTTTAACTAATAAATACTTGAAGGATCGAACCAAATTTTGATCCGAAGAAAAGCATGCAATTTAACTTCTGTTCAACTTGGACTCTGAGAACATTGTTTCTCTGTCACGAATCTAATGTGATATGTGAGAGACTAAAATGAAATAGAAACCACATTTTACACAATTAACAACCACATAAATTCAACCCCGGAAATTTACTCACATAGGTTAGTTATGTAGATCATTTTATCATAGAATAGATCAATGATCTTAATCAATCTCATCTCTAGATTAGTGATTCCAATTACAAATTCAATTAAAAAGGTTTCCTTACTACTGCCAAACCTATAGACAGAGCTTTATTTATTCAAAATATAACCTTTCTCACAAATTATAATAGTAATTAACATCACATGTAAAAACTAATATGCAGATGTCTAATTCCCACACACAAATAGAGAATTTTCATTAAATATCACAAACATACATAAGCTATACAATGAATCCACATAGCTTGTGTAGGCCTGAGCTCATTCCTTTGGCCCTTTTGAGTCTTTAGCCTTAATTGGCCTTTGCACACTTCCTCTCACACCAACTTCACTCTATATGATTCATATCTAATCCCCCTTCGAATGCCTTCAAGGCATATTATATTTACAGTGAAAGGATTCTGAACTAATTTCAGTTTGGATCTTATAAAATAACCTCACCAAACTCCTAAAATCCCTAACTCAATCTCGAAGAGATATTTCAACTCCATAAATATGCATGAAACTTGTAACACCTAAGATCTCAAATATTCTCACACATTCAATAATCATCACAAATTAATCATCATTTTAATAAATTAAACATTTGGGAACCTCTCCCTTCATAAAATAACCCTTCCCCTTAGGTTTCTTCTAAAATGAATTTATGGATATGGAGTATGATGCTTCTGCATCATCAACATGTTAAACAAATGAATCCACCACATTCATGGTGGTGTACTTTATTAAGCTGGGTTTTTTAGAGTTAGTATCTTGTTATGGCCACAATTGTAAATCATATGTTGCAAGTAAAAGTAAACATGATGGTATGTTTTCCATCACTTCGAAACACAACGATGATGTTTTGACCTTTCCTTATGACTTGTTTAGGTATTGGTTTTTTATTTTAATCCTTGGCCAATGAGTGTGCGTTATAAACTCTTGGAAAGTGAGGGGTTGTTGAGTCATGTGTGGTGTGTGCATGGTTGCAATTGATAAACCATATTTGCATGCATGAGAGTGAATGTGTGATTTTGAACGAACAAGCAGTGTGTTGGGTGTGCTAATTCTTTTGGTGGTCCAAAAGCTCCTTAGTGGAGAGGAATGATCGAGGAGGATCATACATGTCCAAGTACAGATGGCTTAAGTACAAAGGCTCGAAAATCAAAGTGTCAGAAATGTGGCAAACTTAGTGTCAAGTTGAATATCTCATTTTTTTGATTCCAACGACATAGACGGCACTCTATTCTGAGTCCGTATGGAGGAGTTAGAACAAGTCAAATTTTAAGGGTGGACTTGGTGATGTGGAAGCTTAAGGAGGCAAACAATTTTTAGAAATATGGCCATTGGATTCCGGCCAACTCTAGCCAGATTCTAGGAAAATTTGTGGGAGAGTTAATTTTCCTGCTTTGGTCAAAATTTGGAATATTCAAAAAAATCAGGTTGGTTTTAAAAATAAAAAACTATTTATTAAAAAATGTAGGGCACGCCATGACCCCCACCCTACCCAACGAACATGTAACAAAATATAATTAAAAAATGGGGGTTGGCTACCATAACCCTGCTACCCCCACATCTACGACAACCAACTCACATAATAATATGGCTAGGCGGGAATTGCAACCCCACTGCCCAACCCACATTCCTTTTAAATTAGATATGTCGGCGGGAGTTAATGGGGTGGGCTGCCTAATGTAGGCCCGACTCGCCAACTTACCATACTTTGCATTAAAATATGCTTCAGGGTTTAAAAAAAATGATGGAACAACTATTTCAAAATGGTATATGCCTTATTATTAAGGGGGTGTGGTTTTACCACCAGACCCCCTCCCTTACATAAAGGATCTCAACAAACTTAGCTAGTGAACTTCCTTGGGGAGTTCGCCCACCTTCACATATTTAAATCTACATTTCGAAAGTGTACCTAGGCAAGGGCAAGAGTGGCATGAAGCACAAGAAAGATTGGAACCTTGAGTGCCTTGCAGGAGGGGGGAGGAACCATGAACTCAACCCATTTTTAGAGGGAAAAATTTTTCCATCATCAAAATTAGGCAAATTGTATATGAATTCTACACCTCTCGGCACCATGAATCCAACGATGTTTTTCATTTATTCATCAAAGGTCTCCAATTTTTAGGCACTTTCAGATATCGAGGTATAAGTGTGTATTTTTGTATTGATTCTTTTACTTTCATTTTATTTGCCACTTAATAAAAGCAAGCCTCCCCACTGATTAAGCAGGGCCCTAAGAGGTAGCCCTCTTGGACGAACTCTTATATCAATTCATTATCTTCTTTGCATGATTTCATGTGATTCTCTCTTCTTATGTTCATGCATTTTAAATTTTATGGTTAAGATGCAATTTTACATGTCATTCTTTAATACATCTCAAATAAAAATATTTTGGATCACTTAACACCAAAATCAGAATAAAGACAGAAAATAAAATCATTTGTGCTCATCCACTATCCATCAATAATACTTCGACACAACATTACATCCCTTTATATATCTTTACATAATTGCAAAACCATGTTCCATATACCATGGGCTGGAATAAAAGCTCAAAACCTATTACAAAATGAGGGGCTTCGACACACCCCGAAGCCCCTAGACACTATGCGATAGATCTAACTTCATGGTACCATGCACTCCAATCCTCAAAATGTGAAGTATTTTGACAAAAAGTGGACCAAGTTGGGTCATGCCCAACACCACACTTTGTCCCCAACTTTAAATTGGTGATCGACTCGGTGCTTGTCATGTCAAAATTTGTATCGAGTCTCACTTTTCTCCAACTTCTCCTACACTTCCTGGTGAATCATTTGAATTTGATAAATGAACTTCTATGCTTTGTCTCTATTGTATTTCTGACTAGAATCTTTATCTCTCCCAAATACCATGTGTAAGGGATCCTTTGGTAAATAAACAAAGCACACTCAAACTGTGAGTTATGCACTACTTGGTTGTATGTATTTTTTTATAAGAAAGCTACTCATCCCACAACTTTGGATACTTTCCACAATATCCTTAGATTAAGTGTATCATTGTGCAGTTGAATACCTCTCTTTTCCAATAGTCCTATGTTTAAAATGTCATGTTCCTCTTCTATATGGTGTCTCTCATTCTTCACAAACTTGTCCAACACTCTAAAAGAAATCATGAGTCTCTATCAAAAACAATGGATTTGGGTATCCCAAAGTGGACCCATACAAATTGGAAGAAGATATGAGTATATGTAATATCCCAAGTTTTTTATACTTTTATTAGACATTTGAACAAGTCCAAAAGGGTAGAGTGGACCCCAATGGAAAAAAATTGTGTGGATTTATTTTATTATTTCAAGTTAATAAAATAAAATGGAAATTAATGTGCAAAGGCTAGATTATTATTAGAGATCTGGAAACCAAATCCATGAGGATGGATAAGGTTGTAAGACTTTCCCAGTTCCCCAAAAATCCTTGGCTGAAATAAATTAAATACTCAATTTGGATTGGAGATAAAAATAAAATAAAAACTACCCCAGTAAAGAGGAAATTACTGGGAAGAGGTGGAATAAATCTAGAAAAAGGAAAAATTAGCATTAAAAGTACTTTTATGGAAGAAATAAAAGGAAAATGTAGGCACACAGGAAAGCAGCATCCTGATTTAACTGCACACAATTAAGGGAAACACAGTGAGGGGAAAACAACCTTAGATAAGCTGATTCAGGATAGACAAAGTGTTTTCTATTGCTAGAGAAAAGGATCTCTACTCGGGGGTGAGCTATGGAGAAAGAGCTCTAATATTGGGTGGAACCTAGTCTACCTGAAGTGGTATGCACAACTAATTTTATTTTTTTTAAATTATACTTTACTTATGTTATGAGTTACTGAGAAAGTAAAGTAGTTATATCTATATGAAATTCTGCATTTGGATGTGTCTATGTTGTGGAAGTTAAATGAATTAGAAATAAATTTTGGGGATCTCTACATTGAAAATATTTGACTATAATAAAATATTATGTTTTGTGTTGTTGTACAGACATCACTCTGTAGAGGACCAACTCTCAGAATGTCTAAACCTAGTATAAGGCTTTGATCATAGGTTAGGTACCTCACAGGAATCTGACATTTCATCAATATAATTGTCTTAGTATTATATTGCCAAACTGTACATTTCATCATGAAACAAATTCTAAACACAAATGAATATACATGAATGATAAATGTATGCACTGTACAGTGAAATAAATTCTGCAGTGTATAGTGAAAGAAATTATGTACCGTATAGTTAAATAAGTTTTGTACTATATTAAGAAACATAAATCATGAACGAGAGCTTATTAGACAGAATAATATATACATACATATGTTTAGAATGTACTTTTAAACTAGAACTGAAGTGAAATTAAATTTGGAAAGAGCATAATCTGTTGTTATTCCAATAGTATTTTGACTGAAATGAAAGAGTTCTAGATTATACAGTCAGAAAATATATATATAGAACAGTAAAGTAATTTTTTTATACCATATTACTATTTTGAAAAGGTTTTCATTGACAACTAATTGCTAAACCAAAAAGGAATTAATTTTGGTTTACATGCAATGATACATAAAATCTGGAAGTGACATTAAACTGAAATAACATTTATATTCATTTGAAAAGAGAGAAGGTATATAGTAGTTTTTCAAACAATTTGACAAGTTCAGTCCATATATTACATCCTTATAAATGTCTCAATCTATAAAATTATACAATTTAAACAAGAACCAGTGATAAAAACAATTTACACAAAGCACTCTATGTTCCTTTAGGGAAAATGGTAAAGACTATCTGAAAAGATTATGTAGGGGTTGGATATGAGAATAACCATAAGTATCTAGACCCACCTAGATAACAAGATTCCAAGTGTTATAAACCAGTAACAAGGAATAGTGGAAGTATACCAAGTCCTAAAAGGCAGGAGATGTATAGCCATACCTGCAAAGGACGAAATTGGAATTCAGATTCTGAGAAGTAATAATTGAAATAAAGTATATATATATATATATATATATATATATATATATATATATATATATATATATATATATACATGCGTACATACATATATATATATATATATATATATATATATGAGATAGAAGGTAAATACCAAAGTATTTATTTAATTACCTTATGAAATGGTGTAACCCCGTTATACCTGTACACATAAAAGATATGAAATTAGTATTTGTACTGTACATAAAATATTGCCTAACTATTCTTAATATTTTGATGACAGAGATGAAATATATGAGAAATTACTAATACGCATAAGCAAGTATACTAAAATAATATTCCCAAGTAATTACACTGAGAAATGTTGTGAAGTATAACAGATAGAAAATCTAAACACGAATAACTTGAATAAAATATTAAAGCGAGAATCTCTGTGCAAGAGAGAAAAAAAGATCTTAGATAAGAAACCCAGTAATGGATTTTAATTGGATCCAAACAAAAGAAAAGTTTTTATTAATTATTCAGTTGGGAGAAACAAAATTTAAACTTCAGTTATTGAAGGTCTTCGACAAGATAGAAATCAACAGTATACATAAAACTAAGGTTACACAGACTTCCCAATTTCGTAGTCGACCATCGTATGAATCTCTAAGGCATAGTGGGAGGCTGTCTAGTCATTCCTACATTTCAAACAAACGCTGTGAGAAATTATATTGGTAGACATAAATGCCCTACTAATAACAGTGACCAACGAGATAAATAAAATACGAAGACGTCATTCCTTTCTTATAAATTTATGCAGGTAGGAATTATTCCGAGGAATTTTATAAATCATATGTTCCCTGAAATTATGTGTATCGAAAAAAAAGATAAAAAAAACTAAAACCATAAATTAAGCTCTTTGATCCAATAACCTAATTACCATTACAAAAATGAAAACTACAGAGAGACAATATGACATGATACTGTCAAATTCGTGTTGTAGTTATATCTGACTATATGCAGCCCATTCATCTAACAAGTCGTTCATGAAATGATATAAATGAATTCACAACAACTGAGGGTGGATGGGTAGGCAGATGCGAGTTCCAAAGGGAAATCATGCTACTTTCCAATATATCGATTTAGAAGTAAACATGTATAGTCATTTCGACCTAGTATAAACAAAACAAAGAAGAAATTTGAGAAGAGATATACTATGAAATTTAAGATAGTGATGAAAATCGATTGGATGATAGTAAAGAAGTAAAATACCACAATAAGTAGACATCTACCTGGATAAACAAAGAGGGTATTTTTGGCATGTAGCCTAGAGCCTCTTCAGTACACTAACACCATTCATTTCAACCACAAACCATATGATTTTCAGAAATGAAGATGGAGAAATTGAAACATGAAATGACATAGCGTGGAAGTCATCCAACAAAAGCAACAAGTGAAAATGAACCAAATTCGAAACTGAAACTATTTATGGAACGAGCAACCCCTAACCTGGATCTCATGTAAATGATCCATGTGTCAAAGATCGAGGATGGGATGTGTTTTCCCGCGGCTCAAGGGTTCCATTTGAGATCCACGTGATCCTGTACATTGAAATGAATACAAAAATATACCAAAGTATCAAATTTATAGTGATTCTATAACCAAGGCATACGATTTAGTACCAACATATCTAAGCTGAGAAAATATCCTACCTCAAAAATCCAATAAGCCTTAAATACTAACTCATGTATTAATGACCCAAATTTCTTGGAAACAGAATTCAAATCACTATGGTACATTGCGTAAATGTTATCATGAGTAATAACATGTCGATAATCCATGTTGGAAAGGTGGAATCCACATTGGTAGATTTAATACATACATTCAACAGGTTTTATAATGGTGAGTTCAGTCTAAGGGAAAAAAGATAAATATGATACGTGAAATAGAATTATGCATGTTGGTTTTTAAATACATATAATAGGATGATAAGTATATTGTGATCAACAAGTCATAAAAGGTTTAACCCTAAGATGCAATTGAACTCAATTAAGGGTATTCGAAAGGTAACAAATTTTTTAGTTTCATTGATCCAATAAGCATAGGATTAAGAGTGGAATAATCCTTAGGAATAACTAATATCATTATAATTAGAATATGGTGGATTTAAATTTCATATCTATTCTATAAAATTATGTCATAGCTTGTAATTTCAAGCTAAGATGAAATTATGGGTTAAAGAGGGATAGATGGTGAAAGAGTTAAGTTATTAATATCAATTGACGAAAGTGTATTAATAATTAGGAAGAAACCTTAACTGTGGAAATGAAAGTTATGGTGGAGAATTAATGAGGAGTCATCTTCTATTGAGGTTTTTAATGAAATAATTATAAAATGAATGTTAGTTCTTAAAAGTATGAAGTTAAGTAAAGAACAGGTAATTAAAAAATGAGATGACTTTTATGGCAGATGTAATGCCATAACCTAATGAATATAAATCTATTCAAAGCTGTAAAGAATTGTTCGCACTATAATTAGAAAAGAAAATTTTCAAAAGTGAGATGTTACAAATGGTATCAGAGCTCATGTTAAAACACTTGGGAATAATGTGTGCTCACACCAAAGAATTTCTATTGCTGTAAATTTTTTTTATTAAATTTAAATTTCACTAATGTTTAATTTTATGTACAGTCAAATAGTACTGAAGCATACAACTGCAAACCATCAGATAAGGGGATGAGTTGTATGTGGATCTAGATGGTGAAGAGAATCCAATAGATCCAAATTCTCCATTAATGGCTATGATGCATCAAATGCAAGGAGAAATGATGCAACTGAAAAACCACAATGAAAGGCTACCTTTACCCAGTGAAGATCAAGACAGGTTAATAAGAGAATTGACCTCCTGGAACAGTCATGAAGGTGAAGGTTCTGAGTGAAAGAGAAAGGGAACTGTAAATCACTCAGAAGATTCTAAGGAATATGATGCCTCTAGACAACAGTCCAGGAGGAATAAGGAATTACAGGGTGAATTTTGAAAAATTAAGCCTCCCTCCTATGATGGAGAGGAGGAAGATGCAGAAGCTTGGCTCCTAAACATGATAAAGTACTTTCAAGTTTATGAATATGAAAGCAACTTGAGAGCCAAGTTGGATATCTATCAATTTCAAGGAAAGACTACCTTGTGTTGGGAAGAAACCAACATGGTTCATTTCATAGATGAGAAAATGGTCACTTGGGAGGATTTCCAAATCAATTTCAAACCTAGATATCTGAATGAATGCTATCATGATGATAAAGCAAAAAAATTTGATGAACTTAGGTTGGGACAACTTACCGTTGAAGAGTTTGTAACCAAATTCACCAACCTGCTTTGCTATGTACCTTATATAAGAGAAGAGAGGGCAAAGGTAAAATTCTTATTAAACTGCCTACCTACTATATACAAGGATAGAATATTATTTGATAATCCCAAGACCATGGATGAAGTGGTGTGCAAAGCAAGACTATGTTGCCAACAGCTCGAAGGAAGAAATGAATAGGAAAAGAATTGGTAGAACAAAGATAAAGGTGACTCTACTGGGAAAAGAAAAAAACCAGCTTACTTAAAGAACATTGGGAAAAATCACCAAAGGAAGAAGTTCACCAAGACTTGAGAAAATCACCCAACGCAATCAAAAATAGGGTCCAAACAAATTAATGGAAACAATAAGAGAGAAGGAACTGTTAAAATGAGAGAACCTCTAAAGTTCTTGGGTTGTGGAGAACATCATTTAATAAGAGACTGTCCACACAGAAACATTTCGACCATAGAAGTACTAAGAGAAGAAACTACTGTAAACGATGTGGCATGAAACATCCCCAAAATTAATGTTGCCTTGGACTATCATTAACCTGAACACCAGTCCACTATGGTCAAAGTAGAAGGTATGATTGTTGAACAACCTGTTTCTGTTTTCATAGATCCAGGGGCATCCTTAAGTTATATAAGTCCTCAAATAGTAGAAAAATGAAAATTAGAGTCAGAGAAATTTCATCATTCATGGCTAGTTCAGTTAGCTACTGGGGGTAAAAGGAAGGTGACTCATAAACTACCCCAGACAACTATAAATTTGAATGGGTAAAAAACTGAACTGAATTTGGATATTCTACCATTAGGTTCCTATGATGTGTTACTGGGAATGGATTGGTTAGGAAAACAAAAAGCCATGTTGGATTGTTTAGACAAAACCGTACACTACATAAATTGTGATGGAAAACCTGTGATAGTCTAAGGGGAACCTGTTGAGGTATAAAAGGTATATTTTTAACACCTATTTATCTCACATTAATTATGAATCCAGAAATGATTTTTTATTTCAAGAGTGTACTCTGTCTGAGGCTGCAATTAAATCTAAGAGTAATGCCTTGTAATATGTAGTACAATGTTCTAAATATAAGAGTAAACGGATGCTTGGAAAAGAAATCTAATTACCATAACATGAAATCACATGCTCTGAAATCCAACTATTCACTCAGCAAACATCAATCAAGGATACAATGGCAATAAATAATTCCTCTAGAAATTAATGCAATTGAAATCAAACTGGAACAAGACAATCGATCTGGGAACATGGAAGCAATAACCAGTGTTCTCTACGGTTGACAGTCCTGCTTTAAAGAAATTAAAGGGAAATAGAAATTGAACTTAAGCTGCTATTGAAAGTAAACTAGGAAAACTCTTTAAAATCAAACTCTTTGCAATATGTAAACTAATGAATTGGAAATGAACATATAGATCTTCAATTATTATAGAGCAGGATACTTCTTCAGATCAGATATTCAGTTCAGATTTACCCTTTCACTTCAAACAGATGTTCGCCTAGATGTTCGCCTCATCATAGATCTAAGCCTTCCATAAGCAGATCTAGTAGATACATTCCAGATCTAGATCCCTTTCTTCATCATTGGTGCATCATCCAATCAGATTTATCTTCAAGTGTAACCCTTTCATTCAGATCTACTTCAGAGAGAAGTATTCATTCAAGCTCAGACATCTTGCACCCACTCTCATCATTTGCACAATGAATTTCTTCTCCTTATATATGGTTACCCTTTGTCAATACCATGAGCCCCTTTTTCAATACCATGGATCAAAACAATACCATAAGCCCAAAACTATCTGGACGGGGTCAATTAGGCGGATCATTACCCAATTCAATGGGTTAATACCATGGTGGTTACCCTTGGTTTTGCACTTTTTGAGCGCTTTTGCCCATACGCGACTTGGCACGTTCCTTTCCGCGTGTATACGCGATTTTCCTTAGGCCAATACGCGTATACGAAGAGACATACTCTTTTTCATCATACTTTGAGTACATTCTGAAATCCTTTCTTCATAGTCTTCTGTACACACTGTAGAAACATCATATTTTCTTCATCAGGAACATATTCTCTCAAGCACAACTTCATCAAGTAAGTTGTCATCATCTTCATCAGGTGGGTTGCCTTTCAAAGAAAACACTTAGCATTATATTGTCAACAAACATTATATCATATCAGATTTACATCATTTACTAAGTCCATCAAGTCAAGCATAACTTCATCAGGTGGTTTGCCATCAAGGACAACACATGTCAACAGTCGCATGTCTTCATCTTCATTAGTGGGTTGCCATCAAGGACAACACTCTGCATCATATTTCCAACAATCTCCCCCTTTGGACTTGATGGCAACCATGATGGTGTTTGGTTACCACAGCAGATAGATACCATGTCACTCTCCCAAATATTTGACATCATTATCTCCTCTTCATTCAAACACCATGTCACTCTCCCCCTTTGACATCAAGGGCAAAGGGCGGATCAAAAACCAACACTCTCCTCCTTTTCTCCTCATGTGGAAGAAACATTCTGCAGATCTGATATGTGCTGAAGTGGCCAAACTCCCCCTGAGTTCATGCTGAAGCTTCAAACATATTTTTCAATGAAGTACATGACTCTATGAACTTCCTATCACCAAGGACTCATACTTACATCAATTATCCATCCACATGGATTTACATATGAGACTCAACTACCCAACCAAGTGGGTTTACAAATTTGACTTAGCTACCCAACCCAGTGGGTTTACAAAAATGACAAGTCCTTACATGACTGAATATTACAATTTTACAACATGGGTCTCCCCCAGACCTTTTCATACAAATACAAATATGACTTTTCATAACCAATATCAAAAAGTCCTCAAGAAAGAGAACATATTTCAGAACCATCATAATGCCAACACTGCATTATACTCAGCAAAGCTAATGCTCCCCCTGAATCTGTGCAACCAAACAATCTTTCCAGAGACTAAGGCTCCCCCTTAGTTTGTGCATCCTGAAAACTTCCACCAACAAATCATCAAGGCATCTTCATCAAAACATTAGAAACAGAATTATGAGAACTGGAACACTATCAGAGATACCAAACATTATCAGAGATACCAAACAGCACTGCAGCTGTGCTGAAGAGAGCTGAACCAAGCAAAAATTGTCAGCAATCATTCATACGCGGTTTTCTGTGCATTAACTCGCGTACATACGCGACTGTGTTTCATAAAACACGCGTATCCCAAGTCATCTTCTAAAAATTATGTAGATTTGTTCTTTTGGCTGGCAGAAAATACTCCCAGCTTCTGTCTTAGATACTCGAACGCTTCCCTGGGCAGAGGTTTAGTAAAGATATCAGCAGCTTGTTCTTTGGAGGTAACATACTCCAACTTCACTCTTTGCTCAAGCACTTTCTCACGTAGGAAATGATATTTGATGGGAATGTGCTTGGTTTTCGAATGCATAACAGGATTCTTTGAAATACTGATGGCACTTGTATTATCACACATAATGGAGATAGGAGTTGTACATTTGATTTGAAAATCTTGCAAGGTTTGCATCATCCATAGGAGTTGAGTGCAACAAGATGCGGCAGCTACATACTCTGCTTCAGTTGTTGATAAGGCAATAGAATTTTGCTTCTTGCTGAACCAAGATACTAACCGGGGCCCCATGTAAAACGCACCACCACTAGTGCTTTTCCGATCATCAACACGTCCAGCCCAATCTGCATCAGTGTAAGCATGAAGAGTAAGATCAGCATTCTTCGGATACCATAGACCAAAGTCTTGAGTTCCTTGTAGATATTTGAAAATTCTTTTCACAGCCTGAAGGTGAGACTCTTTTGGATTGGCTTGGAATCGTCCAACAATCCCAACTGCATGCATAATGTTTGGTCTAGTCCCAGTGAGATAAAGTAGACTTCCTATCATTGATCTGTAATCTGGTTGATTCACCGTGGGAGAATCATCATGAGAGCTGAGATTGCATCCGGTTATCATTGGAGTGCTTACAGGTTTGCATTCTTCCATGCCATACTTCTTCAGAATTTGCTTAAGATATTTTTCTTTTGATAGGAATATACCATTTGTAGATTGATGCACTTGCAAGCCAAGAAAGAAAGTTAGTTCCCCAAGCAAAGACATTTCAAATTCTTGCTGCATGACAGAAGCAAATTTCTGACTCATAGATTCTTCGTTACTCCCAAAAATGATATCATCAACATATACAACAACAATCAATAGTTTATCATTTTCAACTTTTTTGTATAAGTTGCTATCAGCAGACCCCTTTGAAAATCCTTGTTGATGAAGATATTTGTCAAGACGATAGTACCAAGCCCTTGGAGCTTGTTTGAGACCATATAGAGCCTTTTTAAGTCTACAAACAAGATTTGCATCATTTCCCAAAATGAATCATTCTGGTTGTTCTATATATACTTCTTCTTCTAGATCACCATTAAGAAAAGCAGATTTGACATCCATTTGATAAACTTTGATTTGTTGATAACTTGAAAAAGCAAGGAACATTCTGATGGCTTCAAGTCTAGCTACAGGAGCAAAAGTTTCTTCAAAGTCTATACCTTCTTGTTGAGTATACCCTTTACAAACCACTCTAGCTTTGTTTCTTACAACATCCCCATTCTCATTTAACTTGTTCTTGAAAATCCATTTAGTTCCAATGACATTTTTATCATGAGGCCTTGGAACCAAATCCCCAGTGTCATTCTTCTCAATTTGAACAAGTTCTTCATCCATGGCTTGCCTCCAACATTCATATTTGCTAGCTTCATTGACATTGTGTGGTTCAATTGTGGATAGAAGTGCCAAATGATTAGAAGATCCCATAAGAGTTCTCCTTGTTCGTACACCAGATTCCTTGTCACCCAAAATTTGAGTTTCGGGATGATTCTTTTGAACATATCTGGATGGAGCTTTTTCAGATAGGTCATCTTCAGGTTCTTCATTGGATCCACTGTCTATATCATTGCTATCTGATGTAGAAGGCCATATGTCGCCATCATCTTCATTTTCGGTTTGTTTTTCTTCTTTAGGAGCTGCAGGAGACTCATCAATAACAACATCAATACATTCAACAACCTTTCGAAGCCTTTTATTGTAACATGTGAAAGCTTTGCTTGACGAAGAGTAACCAAGAAATATCCCTTCATCTGATCTAGGTTCAAACTTGCAAAGTTTTTCATCATTATTTTTGATAAAGCATTTACTTCCAAAAACCTTAAAATGCTTCACAGTGGGAGAATTGCCATACCAGAGTTCATATGGAGTTTTGTCACTATTTAACCGAACATGAGCTTTATTGAGAATGTTAACTGCTGTATGTGCTGCTTCACTCCAGAACATGTCAGGAACATTAGAATCAGAAAGCATAGCTCTAGCCATTTGAACAATTGTTCTATTCATTCTTTCTTCTACACCATTTTGTTGCGGAGTGCCTGCTACAGAGAACTGTCGTTTAATGCCATGTTGTTCACAAAATTCAAAGAATTCATTTGATGAATATTCTCCTCCTCGATCGGATCTAAGACACTTGATTTTTAGATCTGATTCATTTTCTGCCAAAGCTTTGAAGTTCTGAAATTTTTCAAGTGCTTGATCTTTGTGTTTAATGAACCCGATCCAACACATTCTAGAGTAGTCATCAATAAATAAGATATA
Source organism: Pinus albicaulis (assembly GCA_034641835.2). Taxonomy (NCBI): domain Eukaryota; kingdom Viridiplantae; phylum Streptophyta; class Pinopsida; order Pinales; family Pinaceae; genus Pinus; species Pinus albicaulis. The sequence goes on from CM076581.1 coordinate 694,493,193, forward strand.
GTATTCTTCCCCATGTAATGACTTTTTCCTCATAGGTCCACAGATATCAGTATGAATGAGTTCAAGAGGCTTACTTGATGATCCTTCTTTGGCATTAAATCGTACTCTGGTTTGCTTACCAAATTGACAAGATTTGCATATGGTACTTTCTGGAAGATTGACCTTGGGAAGATCACGAACAGCTTGAAGTCTGCTAGCTTTGTTGATTTGAGAGAAACTCAGATGTCCCAGCCTTCTATGCCACAGCCAATTTTTTGAGGACTTGCTCAAGTAACATTGATCTATGCCATTTAGAATATACAGGTTGCTTGGATTTCTTTTTCCTTTTATAATGATTTTACCTGTGTCAAGATCACGATCCACACATTCTTTGGAACTGAAGACCACTTCTGCTCCTTGATCACACATTTGACTAACACTTAACAGGTTATGCCTTAATCCATCCACATACATGACATCTTTAGCCTTCACTTTTTCTTTTAGAAATACTGACCCTTTTCCTTTAATTACAGCGGGAGTATCATTTCCAAATGTAACTTTCTTTTCCTTTTCTAGAGCATTATAAGTATGAAGTTTGCTTTTGTCACCTGTCATGTGTCTTGAGCACCCAATATCAATGTACCATTGATTTTCTTCACCTTCTGCAAATAATGCTATCCCACAATTTTCAACCGACGGTTCTTTCTTCTTCCACACTTTAGAGCTTGAGGGAACATGTTCTTTGGGCTGGCTCTTGTTCCTGCATTCAGATTCTTCATGGCCAAAGTTATTGCAATAGGTACATTCAACTTCACTTTGAAGAGGAGAAAAATTGTTATAGGTATTCTTCTTTGGTTCAGTATCCAACCTTTTCTTTCTTGCTTCTCTTGTCATGATGGTTTTATATGAAACACATTGAATAGCTTTATGACCAAAATTGTGACACGTGAAACATTGCCCATTGAAGTAGAAATTTCTGCGATCATGGAATCTTCTATTTGAATTTACCTGTTGGTTGTAGTGTCTTTGAAAGCTATCCTTGTTAGTGTTCCTTGAATTGAGATGGTCCTGCTTTCCCTGTAGAAATCCTTTATTCTCTTGCTGAGTGGCTGAATGATGTAAACCACCTGTAACTGCTTTTAGAAAGTTTGGTGCTGAAGTTTGAGAAGATTCTCCGGTATATCCAAGACCTGTCTTTATAAGAGGAGAACGTTGTACCTTGATGATCTCATCTGAGGTTTCAGATCCTTTAGCAAATCTAAGATTCAAGGTTTTTGCTTTCTCAACTTCTTTTCTTTGACTTACCACTTCACATTCTAGTTTTTCAATATGTTTCTTTGCTTCTTCAAGTTGCTTTTCAATGGTCTCTCTGATTATCTTTTCTTCTTCTAAGCGTAGTTTGAGTTGATTATTTTCTTCAAGAAAATCATTCTCCTCTAGAGCATCCATAAAAGTATCCTTTTCTTCCTTTTGTTCAAAAGCCATGAGAAGTCTAAGATCTTCTTCACATTCTTCCTCACTATTAGATGACTCATCACTTTCTTCATCAGCATAGTAACTTTTCTTAGAGCTAGATCGGTTCTTATTCCTTCTTACTACTTCTTTTCTTTTATAAGGACATTTTGCAGCATAATGACCAACTTTACCACACTCAAAACATTTGAAGGGAAGCTTACCTTTGAATCTTCCAGTACCTAGTTGGAGCTTTCTCACGAAATTTGCTTCTTCTTCATCGGATACATAGCTGGATTCTTTGATAACCTCCTTTTCCTTTCCTTTTGTAGATGCCTTAAAAGCGGCTTCTCTTATTTGAGAAGGACCTCCTTGTCTCATTTCAAAAGCAGTCAGAGTACCATGTAATTGAACAACAGAAAGAGTTTGCAGATCTTGCCTTTCTTCAATAGCAGAAACTTTAGAGTCAAATTTTGAAGTCAAAGATCTCGAGACCTTTTCCACCAGAGTAGTATCAGCCATGGTTTCACCCAAATTTCTCATCCGATTTACAATATCATCTAGACGAAGAAAGAAACTGGCAACACTTTCATCACTATGCATCTTCAAATTTTCATATTCAATTCTAAGAGTTTGGAGTTTTGCACTTTTTACCTTTGTGTCTCCTTCATAGCTTAGAATGATTTTGTCCCATATTTCTTTTGCTAAATGTAGCTGCATTACTTTAGCAAATTCTGATTCAGACATGCTTCCCAATAAGACATTCACTGCTTTGGCATTGATTTCATACTTCTTTCTTTCAGCTGCATCAGTAGGAATACTTGCCGTTGATAACCTTCTTCCATGATTGCCCATACATCTGCACCAAGACTTTGCAGATATGCTTTTGTTCGTACCTTCCAGAATATCAGATTGCTTCCATTGAATAGAGGTGGCTTTATAGACATTACTCCTTCTTGACTTCCCATTGCAACGGATCTCCTTTAAGCGATCAAGCTTCTGCACAAGAACCTGGCTTTGATACCAATTGTTGGGAAAAATACTGAGAGGGGGGGGTGAATCAGTATTTACTGCATAATCAAAACTTTCACTTTTTCCTTCTTCTAAAAGGCATACGCTACTTTCCTGAACCAGACGTGCGTATATACGCGGATACCCTTTATTAAACTAGCGTATACACAGAGATTTAGATAAGTCATCAAATCTTCACTTAAACCATTCCATCATTTATTTATCAGATATTCAATAAGCAGTAAACATGTGCAGTAAGAACAGAATAACCATCACACAAAGCATCACACATGAACACCAGGATTTTTAGGTGGAAACCCAAGTCGGGAGAAAACCACCGCTGCAGTTGCTCACCCTTCAATATTTTATTATAGAGAAAACATCTTACAACATATGTGCTGGCGCAGACTTGACCAGCACGCAGGCACCCACCTGCGCTCGTTTACCAGCCTCTCCTGGAAGGGAGCTCCAACCCCCTGACTCGTTTACCAGCCTCACCGGGAAGGGAGCTACGACCCCCTGATCTCGTTTACCAGCCTCTCCTGGAAGGGAGCTACAACCCGACTCGTGTTTACCAGCCTCACCTGGAAGGGAGCTACGACCCCCCGATCTTGTTTACCAGCCTCACCTGGAAGGGAGCTACGACCCCCTGACTGAAGGCTACAACCCTCAGCACCACCTTGGACCACGTTTCATCAATTTTCACACTGGATCCAATCACTTTAATAGAACACAACTTGCAGACCGCAATTCATCATATTTCCAGACGGAACCCTTTCCATATTTTTAAGCACTAACATACATCATCAACAGATACATATCAACACAGATCAGATAGCAGAAACACAGCAGAACAGATCAGATATTTCATACCCCTTGCTTCAGCAAGCCCTAGTTTGCATACGCGCTTTCCCTTCACTGATGTCGCGTGTATATGCGCGTCCGTCCATACAAACCAGCGTATAACTCAGTGTATATTTTATTGCGCATACGCGCTTTCTCTTCGCTGAAGCTGCGTATATACGCGCTTCCTCCGCGTTGAAGTAGCGTATAGATCTTCAATTATTATAGAGCAGGATACTTCTTCAGATCAGATAGTCAGTTCAGATTTACCCTTTCACTTCCAACAGATGTTCGCCTAGATGTTCGCCTCATCATAGATCTAAGCCTTCCATAAGCAGATCTAGTAGATACATTTCCGATCTAGATCCCTTTCTTCATCATTGGTGCATCATCCAATCAGATTTATCTTCAAGTGTAACCCTTTCATTCAGATCTACTTCAGAGAGAAGTATTCATTCAAGCTCAGACATCTTGCACCCACTCTCATCATTTGCACAATGAATTTCTTCTCCTTATATATGGTTACCCTTTGTCAATACCATGAGCCCCTTTTTCAATACCATGGATCAAAACAATACCATAAGCCCAAAACTATCTGGACGGGGTCAATTAGGCGGATCATTACCCAATTCAATGGGTTAATACCATGGTGGTTACCCTTGGTTTTGCACTTTTTGAGCGCTTTTGCCCATACGCGACTTGGCACGTGCCTTTCCGCGTGTATACGCGATTTCCCTTAGGCCAATACGCGTATACCAAGAGACATACTCTTTTTCATCATACTTTGAGTACATTCTTAAATCCTTTCTTCATAGTCTTCTGTACACACTGTAGAAACATCATATTTTCTTCATCAGGAACATATTCTCTCAAGCACAACTTCATCAAGTAAGTTGTCATCATCTTCATCAGGTGGGTTGCCTTTCAAGGAAAACACTTAGCATTATATTGTCAACAAACATTATATCACATCAGATTTACATCATTTACTAAGTCCATCAAGTCAAGCATAACTTCATCAGGTGGTTTGCCATCAAGGACAACACATGTCAACAGTCGCATGTCTTCATCTTCATTCGTGGGTTGCCATCAAGGACAACACTCTGCATCATATTTCCAACAGA